>CAWUFW010019651.1:0-178653 GCA_963921515.1 Calotriton arnoldi
TGTTGGTCGCCCATTTGAACTCACAGTACTCTGTTGTTGTGTGCCAAGCGTCTTCTAATTTTAGGGCTACTGCTGTAGTGAAGTGTAGACAGATTTCTTGGCGCTGGCCTGTTTTTCTATTTCGAGCCAACATTGTTGGGCCAGTGAATTTGTATCTGCTGCCCTCATTCTCCAGTAATATTTTATTAGTGTGCCCTTTCTAACGGGGGAGCTGGTTGAGTAGCCCAAACTCCAACCTAATGTGGGCTTGTGATATGTGTCGTGGGATCCTGAACAATTTTTTGAAGAGGCTGATTTGTAGGTTGTTCAAACTTACGGCGTCTATGCTTTTGAATAATTCTGAAGTATACGATATGGAGAGGATGAATTTTTCTCTTTCGACCTACAAAAGATGGTTTGTTGAGCAATTTGTTAGCTTTTGTAGCAAAATTTTGAATGCAAATGACAATTTGTTTGCTTCTACTTGCCTGGATAGTGCTTGATGTTTGTAAGTCAAATGGCGATCTAAGTGCACTCCGAGATATTTGTAAGTTGTGACCTGTTCCAGAATGTTACTGTTTGCCGTCCAGGCAAATCTGGGTTGTCTGTTATCTGTGCTCAATAAACATAGGACCTTTGTTTTGTTGTAATTAAGGTCCAAACGCGCATTTGTGAGGTAGTCTAGTAATTGGGCAATCAACTGCTGCAAGCCTAATTGATTTTTACTGAGCAAGACAATGTCATCTGCATATTGCAATCTTCTTATTGGTTCGTTGGCCAACATGGGGGGGGGGATCTCCCTGTACTTGGTGTAGATGGTTCTTTAGGTCAGCTATATAGATGTTAAACAGGCAGGGTAGGTACCAAGACACACCCCTGCTTTAAACTATTATTGGTTTAGATTTTGTTGGTTATGCTTCAGCCATCAACTAGCTTTATTTGGACCCATGTATTTGAGTAGAGATTTATGCTTCTCTCCAACAATTTCACAGGCACTCCCCATCGTGCCATCTTTTTCCATAACATGGTCCTTGGGACCTTGTCGAAGGCTGCTTTGAGGTCGATGAAACAAGCGTAGAGTTTGCTGGATTTAATGATGACTTGCTCAGCCAAAAGAGTGACTGCTGATAGGTTGGTTAAGGTGCTCATTCCTGCTCGGAAGACTGTTTGTGTTTTAAGGACTAGGTTTGTGTTGGTCACCCAGTCCTCGAATTCGGACAGCAGACTCGAGGCATATATCTTGGCCTCCACATCTATTAGTGCAGTTAATCTGTAGTTGTTAGAATTTGAGCGCTCCCCTGATTTATATATTGGCTGAAATTTACTGCCTCACCATGAGTCTGGGATGATGCAGGTATCCAGTTTGTGGGTAAATAGGGGAGTTAAATGTGTTGACCAAAAACTGGGGTCTATTTTGAATAATGCGTTAGGTAGGCCATTTGGCCCTGGTCCCCCCTCGGACCCGAGTTTTCTTATGGCATGCGCAGCCTGTTTTTGAGCAATCTGTAGGTGGTCGACCCTAGAACTTGTCAGAGTTGTTGAGACCCTGCTGGCATTTGCATCTCTTGCTGGGGAGCTGACCTGAACCACTTGGTCGTTATCGGTGGTAGGTGGTCGACCTTAGATCTTGTCAGAGTAGTAGGGTCCCTGCTGGGCTTTGCATCTCATGATGTAGAACTGGCCTGAGTCACTTGGTTGTTATCGGTAGTGATATTGTTTGCCCAAAGCAGCTTCCGTAAAATTTGAGTTGTTGTGCTCCGCCTGCCTTTTTACTATCTCTAAGTGGTTGGCCTTGTATGTTTTTGAAGTTAGTTGGGCCCTTCGAGGCTCTGTGTGTCTTATTGGAGCACGGTCCTAAGCGACTTCGATATATGCCGTGATTATGTGGTATATCCAAGCGGCTTTTGTGATGTCTGAGTTGTGATGCCAGTTGTAGCCATTTGCCCGGCTGTTTATTTTGGCCTAAAAGTGTTTAGAATTTCTTTGCTGACTTGTGTGTAGCAGTTTCATCTAGATTCCTGTGTTGTGTTTATATTTTGCCAGCCTATTTGCTTTTTTGTACGTTTGTTTCATTTTAGCGATTGAATCTTGATTTGGTTGATGTCCATGTAGTCGAGCGTTTCTAAGTTCTTTGTTAAGTTGTTTTTTCATGGTCCTTAAGTGAACCATTGTTCCCTGGTATTTCCTTTTAATTTTTTGGTGGGAGGTTTGATTGAAAATTTTGAGGTTAGTGTTTTGACAAATACCTCCCAAGCCTGTGCCGGAGTCAGCTTGTCTTCAGGGCTTGTCAGGTCCAAAGAAAGGCAGATGGTGCTGGCCACCATGATAGCATCTATTGTCTCTTCCTTCCATTTGAGATGCCTTAGATTGAATGGCTGTGCAACTGAGACAAGACCCTGCGCTTTTTGGGCCCTGGAGGGAGTGAAGTCCAGAGTCCAGAGGTTCGGGCAAAATGGTCACTGTCCTATCTTTCATTTATGTTAAGGTTGGTGATGCTCTTGAGCAGGTCCAGATCTACCAGAGTAAAATCTATGGTTGAGCAGGCCCTGCCGGTTACTCTTGTAAAGGCTGCTGGATGATCCAAAGACTGCATCCATTGAGTGTAAACAAGCCCAGATCCTTAAGCGCAGAGATGCATTTTTTGCCAGACGTATCGCATCTTATTTGGTTGCCCTGCATTTCGTGTATTTGGGATGGTAATTTGCTTCCAGAGCCATGTAATACCTTCATATTGAAGTCCCCTGACAATATTATCCTTGCTTGTGGATATGTGGATTTCATTGCTTTAAGCATCCCTGTCAAGGACTGAATTTTTTCCGCTTTGTGCTTGAGAGCTGGGTGTATGTATTAATTCAGAATTATTAGTGTAAGCTAGGGTGCAGCTTCAAGCTTACGCACTGCATCCATGTTGTGTCCAAATCTACCTCTTCGTGGGCCCACAGTATGTCGGTAAAGATGTACATCGACAATCCTCCCTTTGATCTGCCAGACCATGCTTATTTGATGAATTTGTTGTGGTATTTCTTATATCCCGCTATTGGTGTGTTTGTGAGCTTCCAGGTTTCCAGCAGTAGCAAGACCTTGTGTTCTTGGAGGAATTTTGTAAAGTCGTCCTCGTCCGCCTTGCAGCTTAAGCCATTCACATTCAAGGAGCAGATTTTACAAGGGTAAGCTGGAGTGAGAGAGCTTGAAGTACTCTCTCATGCTATTCTGCTGTGTCTGCCTCTGTGGGGCCCAGCTAGCTGATTTTCTTCGGAGTTGGCTATTTGCTGTGTTGGGCTTATGACAGAAATGTGCCTCATTATTTGTGGTCCTTCTTTGATTATTATGGGGTTGTCTGAGCCTATTGCTCCCTTCAGCATACTGTGTGTTGGTTTTGGCCGTTGCAGTGGGCTTGGGTAGTGTATAGGCTCTGCCTTCGTTAACTCAATGCTCCATGATGCCAAGGTTTCCCTATACTGCCTTATTTTCACTGCTATAGTCGCTTCTGACCAAGTAGTGATTGTGATGTTGTTCCCTGGTTGCTCGGGCTTTGGTTTAAACTCAATTCTTTCTATGTTTCTTGATCTGATGTGATTTAGTCCTGCAGTGCTTCAGTAGTCTTAGTATTGTGCTTCGATTTAGAATGTCAAAGACGTCCCTTGATTTGTAATGTGGTATCAGCTCTATCTTGGCACCATCCTGACTTGGGAAATCCCATGCCTGTTTTCGATTGCCCTGAATAGGGGTCACTACTGGTGCCTCTATTGGCCCTAGGTATGTTTTTGTTGCATATATTATTGACTCCCTGGGATGCTGAGGGGATCTTTGGAACTCAGTTTGGGGGCCTGCCCCTGTGATTCTTATTGATGACTTTCTGGTGTCTGACCATGTTGCCTGTCCGTGTGATGGTTCGATCCTCTCGATTGAATAAGCACTCCTGCCATTGTGAATATCTTCTGTACTGGGTTCTATGGATAGATGAGATCTTGCCAATGAGGCTTCGCTGCTCCAGTTCTTGACAGAGTTCTTTGATGTAGTGACAGCGGCTATGTGTGAGGGTTGTGAATGTGATTGTGTTATGCAAACAGGGTGGTCGGCTTGGTCTTTTGTCATCATGGCCTCAGATGGTTCTGGATGCTTGAATATTAGATACAAAGTAATAGCAGTAGTTGTTTGTTTGTTTGGTTCTGTGAATGGGTCTGTGACTGGTTGCTTGTTGCTGTTACTGTTAATTGCCCACAGGTGTGGTATCTTCTACCAATTCTGTGACTGTTTTCTCATCACTGTTACTAACTGGGGTTGGCATACGTGTATGTGGCATGTAAGTGCTCAGTTTTTTGCCTTTACTTTTCTTGGCTTTCCTCATGCGTTTTTGTTCCCTCTTCATGAGGGTGTTATGTGAGCTAGTGTTTGAAGAAACTTCTGCTGGTTCTTCTGTTAGAACTTGATGTTTTGAGGCGATGTTTGGTACTCCTTTTTTTGTGTCAACTCTACCTGTGAGGCTACTTCCTTTCTGGGATCAGTCTGTGTGGAATTTGTGGTGTAATCTTGTGTTTACTGGTTGTTGCAGCTACTTTGGGTGTTATAGGGCCACTAGTAGGCCATGATTTTTTTTAGAGTCTCCTTCACTTCCCCCAATAATTCCGTCATTATGGTAAGAACCATGGAGAGTTTATCTCTTATAGAAGAGCAGTGACATTCATGGTAGATGGTGGCTGGGTGTTGCACTTTTGTTATCATGGTATTCAGTGCCTGCAGCTTTTGTTCAATTGCTTGTACATGGACTGCTAGTGCATTTAGTAAATCTACTTGTGTGTTCATTTTGTCTGCATATACGTTATTACTTCCATGGTACTTAACAGCTGTTGCCAGATAGAAGAATCTTGGGGTTGATTAGTTGCCCCTGCAAAGGGCCTTTCTATTTGGGCCTCTTGCCTTTTAAGTGGTTCCTCCTGTGAGCCTTGAGCCTCATTTGCTACAATTGCTCCATTTTTCTGATGTGGGCGATTCGTTGATGTGCTCCTTGGTGTTTATCTTGAGGTGACCCTCTTCTTCATGAGAGGAATGACCTCCCTGAAATAGTTTGATTGGGGTAAGCAAACGAATGAAATTCCGTGATTGAATCAAGGAAGTCGCGAAGTGGAATAAATCCAGCGACAGGGTACGCGCTGTGATCAGCGCCGAGCTGCCACGTTCGTGTGCGGTGCAAGCCCCTAGACACCGGCTTGGGAATTTAATTTCGGACCGCCACACAGCAGACAGTGGATCGGGACTCCGACCCTGTTTCCCGCCCAACCGAGTGCCGAATTGTTTGGCCCTTAGGAACCCCTAGGAATTCCGGTTCCTTTCATCACGCAGACACTCCTCCCTGCATGCGCTTCGCCCGTGGTCCCCTTCACCCCTGCTGGAACATCGTCCTGTCACTGGGCAAGCCTTGCTGCCCCTTGATACTTGCTCCCTTCCTCTTACAGCACCCCAAACTGGCAACCCGGTCCTGAAGATGATCCTGAATAAATAGGATTGAAACGCCGTCGACCAGTTAATGAGCGCAATTCGCGGCGCATACTGAACTATGGTTCACATAAATGTCTAAACTATGACCAATCACTGTAAATAATAACCCTTGATGAACCATATATTCTTGTACATATATTTTTTTATCACCTTGTCACATTGCGCCTTTCGCTGTTCTCTCACTTGTCACTTGCGCCGTCACTTTTTTTGTGTCACAAGCACAATAGTGCACCAAATCCTTTTGGGTTGCCTTTGCAATTTATGCCCACAGTGCTGATATAACTGTTCCGTATAAATTGTTATTTTAAATACATGAGGCCATGAGCACTTTCGTAAAACTTACCACGAGTCTCCCTCTTTCCTTCTTGTAATGTCTTGCACATGCATGTATATTTGTCTTCCTCATTGACACCGGTTGAGACATTGTTGTTAGTTCTTGCTTACTTACCCAGATCTCAACCTGGTCTATGGGTTTTACTCCTGTCGCCATTTACTACTCTGTCAATAAGTGGCCACACGAATAAATACAAAAATTGCCTTTAGCCAGTTGTATTTTTCGATTGGACTATTCTTCTAAATTTTAAAATTAACTGTTATGGCCTTGGATAAGTCCCTGTATCCAGTTGTTGGAATTTTAAAAATCTTACTATAGTTAGGACAAAGAAAAGTTTTTTTTAAACTTTAGAAAAAGGTCCCAACTATAATAATGGGTGATACCAATAAAGAGGCTCAGGGGCTCAACCTGACCCCTTACAAGGACCTTTCCTATGGCAGGTGCAGGGCCCTCTGTAAAGGTTTTGGTATAAAGCTAGGCTTTCATGCTAATGAAGCAAAACGTAGAAGGCTCTTAGCAGCATTTGAGAGAGACCATCCAGATGTAGTAGCTTAATCTGAAGAAGACTACTAATGAAAATCATTATGAGGAGGTGGCTGAGTCCCTACTCTCAGAAACAGATGAGGAACCCTCAGATGAGGAATTCATGCTGGAAAGGTTGGCCAGGGGATTGAACTTAGAAGCTCAACTCCTGAACATAGAAAGACAAAGGAAAGTGATGGATCTAGGACCTACCTCTGGTGGCAGCAATTTCGTAAATAGGGAGAGAGAAGATTCCTTTGACTCAAAACTCCCCAAACGGATTGCCCCTAAATACTCAGAGGGTGATAATATCACCAAATGATTTGCTGCTTTTGAGAGAGCCTGCCTAGCTAGGAAAGTATCCAGAAAGAATTGGGCTTCTCTCTTGCGGGAACTACTCTCAGGAAAATGCAGGGATAAACTCCTGACATTAAAACCCTGGTTAAGGTCTTTGGACTCACCACTGAAGAATACAGGATAACATTTAGGGAGACTCGAAAAACCCAGAGTCAGTCCTGGATGGAATTTGTTGACTTTTCAGTGAAAACAGAAGGTGATTGGTTAACTGGTAACAATGTGCATGACTATGAAGGGCTTAACAATTTACTCATGAAATAGTATCTGCTAAGTAATTGTTACAATGAGAAGTTACATCAGCATCTGGTAGACCTATGTCCACTTTCTCCTGTAGAGTTGGGAAAGAAGGCAGACCACTGGGTCAAAACAAGTGTAACCAAGACTACCACTGGTGGGGGGGGGGGGGGGCCCAAAAAAAAGAGGCCCAAAAAACCCCCCAATAGAAGGATGGTAACCAAAAAGATAAAAACAAAAATAAGTCTTCTTCAGGCCCCTAAAAATCTGCTCAGGAGGGTAAGCCCAGAAACATCACATTCCAAGAGTGGGTACCAGGGTAAAAACTGGGATCCCAAAAAAGGCTTGGTGTCATGATTATAAGGCCCTTGGACACCGAACTGGAGACCCTAGCTGTAAAACTAAAAAGAGTGCCTCTAGCACACTTGCAATAAATGCAGTAGCGAGTCTCCAGATGGGATCACAGGTGAGCCCTGACCATGTCAAGGTGTTCACTGAGGCAACTCTAGTCTCAGAGGGAGGGGTAGATGTAGCTACCTTGGCTGTATGGCCAAGTAAACTGGAGAGATAGACAAGAGACAAATATCAATGGGATTTGGGTGGAAGCCCTGAGATACACTGGTGCCAGTATCATCATGGTAACTTAGCAACTGGTGTCCTCAGATCAATATCTGCTTGGAGAGACCTATACAGTCCTCAACACTGACAATGGCTAATGTGCATCCAATGGCATTGGTGTCCTTAGATTGGGGAGGGGTTACTGGCCTCAAAAGGGTAGTGGTGTCTTCTGCTATTCCTGTACAGTATCTGCTTGGCAATGATTTGGAGTACTCAGCATGGGCTGATATATAAAAGAAATTCCCTGCAGCAATGCTGGGAATACCTGAATGAGTGTGTGTGAAAACCAGAGCACAGTGTAGAACCCAGGGGGGAAAAGAAATGTTGGTACCTGAAAGTTTGGACCAACCTCTCAAGAGAAAGGGCAAGAAGTCTTGGAAGCAAGGTTGTATTCAGACACCAGATCAAGTCTCCTCTTCTCAGGGAGAAGACTTGTCAGCCCCAGAGGGAACTGAGCCACAGGAGCTTGGCAGAGCTTTTGGGCCCAGGGGGACCCTCTAGGGAAGATCTGTACCGGGGCAGAGAACCTGTCCCACTCTTGAAAGCCTGAGGCAGCAAGCTACTCATCAGGAAAAAAGAAGTGTCAGTGGTTCCCACAGGACCTATTGGGAAAAGGAACTCCTATATACTGAGTCCACAATCCCCAAACCTGGTGCCACTGGGAGAGTGGTAGTTCTTCAGCAGTTTAGAGAGTTTCTCATAACATTGGCCCATGACAATCCCCGAGCTGGGCATCTTGGCCAGACCAAAATGTTGAGTAGGTTGGTGAATTACGTCTACTGGCCAGGAAGGTCTCAGAAAGTGAAGCAGTTTTGTAACTCCTGTGCTACCTGTCAAGCCAGTGGCAAGACTGTTAGCCACATAAAGGCCCCTTTAATTCCACTTCCAGTGCCTAGGGTACCCTTTGAGAGGGTTGGTATTGACATTGTTGGTCCCCTTGACCCTCAAACCGCATCAGAAAATGGATTTATTCAGGTGGTAGTGGATCATGCCGCCAGGTATCCCGAGGCAATTCCCCTAAAGATCACCACTGTCCCTGAAGTGGCGAAGGCCCTCCTTGCTATCTTCACCAGGGTTGGGTTTCCTAAGGAGGTAGTATCAGACAGAGATACAAACTTTATGTCTGCATACTTAAAACACATGTGGACTGAGTGCGGAGTGACCTATAGGTTCACTACCCCATACCATCGGCAGACAAATGGGTTTGTTGAAAGGTTTGACAAGAACCTAAAAGGTATGATTAGTAGAATTCCTGAAAAGCTCAGAAGGAGATGGGATGGTTTACTACCATGCCTGCTTTTTGCTTACATAGAGGTTTCCCCCTTTGAGCTTCTAGAAGGGGACCACTGTGTCTTGTAAAGGAAGGATGGGCGAGACCACTCAAAGAACCTAAGCAGGATATTGTGGATTTTGTACTTGGCCTTCACTCCAGGATGGCTGAGTACATGAAAAAAGCCAACAAAAACCTTGAGGCAAGCTAAGAGCTCCAGAAGCTCTGGTATGACCAAAAGGCTGCCATGGTGGCGTTCCAACCAGGGCAGAAGGTGTGGGGTTTGGATCCTGTGGTACTTAGGGCCCTCCAGGACAAATGAACTGGGCCCTACCCTATCCTTGAAAGAAAAGGGGGGTCACCTATTTGGTTGACCTTGGCACATGTAAACCACCCGCAACCCTATAATGACAGGGCTGACATGACCATGCTCATGGTCACAGATGAGGATCGGGAATCCGAGAGTGAACCTCTCCCTGGTCTCCTCTCTCACAACCCTAACGATGGATCAGTTGAAGGAGTGGTCTTGTCAGTCACCATCTTTGACCAACAGCAGACTGATTGCAGGCAAGTCCTAAATCAGCTTGCTGAGCTCTTCTCCCTGGCCCTTTGTCTGACTAACTGGTATACCCATGATGTGGACACTGCGGACAGCCTACCTGTCAAAAATAAAATCTACAGGCAGTCTGACCATGTCAAGGAGAGCATCAAGGCTGAAGTAAGCAAATTGCTGGAATTGGGTGTCATTGAACCCTCAGAGAACAACTGGGCCAACCCAGTTGTTTTAGGCCCCAAGCCTAATTCCCAGGGTGGAAAGAAAGAAATTAGTTTTTGTGTGGACGATAGGGGCCTCATTGCAGTCACCAAAATGTATGCACATCCAATTCCTAGGGCTTATGAATTATTTGACAGGTTGGGGCAGCCAAATATCTGTGTACTTTTGATCTCACATCAGGGTACTGGCAGATAGGCCTGACCCCTAGAGCAAAAGAGAAATCATCACTCTCAACCCCAGATGTGCACTTGCAGTTTACTGTGATGCCCTTTGAATTGGTGAATGCTCCTGCCACTTTCCAGAGGTTGGTGAATAAAGTCCTTGGTGGATTGGAATCCGTTAATGCAGCATATCTGGATGGTATTGCTGTCTTTATTTCCACCTGGCAGGATCACCTGATCCACCATGGGAAGGCCCTAAAGGCTCTACGGAGTGCAGGCCTCACTATCAAGGTAAGCAAGTGCCAGATAGGGCAGGGCAATGTTGTATACCTGGGCTACCTTGTGGGTGTAGGCCACGTTCAGCCCCTATAGCCCAAAATCCAGACTATTCTGGATTGGGAAGCTCCAACTACCCGGACCCAAGTCAGGGCATTCATTGGCTTGACTGGGTACTACAGGAGGTTTGTACAGGAATAAGGGTCCATTGTGACCTCCCCCACAGAACCGACCTCCAAGAACATGCCCAAAAAGGTTAACTGGACAGTGAGCCGTCAAAAGGCTTTTGACACCCTGAAGGAAGCAATGTGTTTAGCACCCATCCTAAAAGCTTCAGATTGTACCAATCAGTTAATAGTGCAGACAGATGCCTCCGAACATGGGATAGGAATGGCCCTATCCCAAACCAATGATGATGTACATGACCAACCTGTTGCTTTCATAAGCAGGATGCTTCTCCCAAGAAACCGGCATTGGAGTGCCATTGAGAGGGAAGCCTTTGCTGTGGTTTGGTCCCTGAAGAAGCTGAGACCATATCTGTGTGGTTCTCACTTCCTTGCCCAAACACCCACAGACCTCTCAGTTGGCTCGTGCAGATGAAAGGAGAAAACCCAAAATTATTAAGGTGGTCCATATCCCTACAGGGAATGGACTTCACAGTGGAAGACAGACCTGAGACTGATCATGACAATGCAGACGGCCTTTCCAGGTTCTTCCACTTAGACATTGAAGACTCCCTAGGGAAAAGTTAGTTTCATCCTGTTTCGTTTGCGGGGGATCATGTAGGAAAGTGCCTCTTTTGACATGGTTAGCCCCCACATTTTGTTTGATGCAATTTTGGCCTGAAGGTGCCCTGGGTCCCTGCTAACAAGGACTGCAGTGCCAGATCTCTTCCTCACAACTGTACCACGATTGGCACAACTTCAGCCACCCTTGTAAGTCCCTAGTATATGGTACCCCTGGTACCTAGGTCATGGGTACTGAAGAGGGTCCATTGGGGCTGCAGCACAAATTGTGCTACCCCAAGGACCCCTCACCAAGACTATGCAGACTGCCATTGCAGACTGCGTGTCTTGGTGCAGAGAAAACCTAAGAGTCGACATGGCACACAGTCCTGTGTGCCATTCCCTCATACACTTCATGAGATATAGGTAAGTCTCCCCTACTGCAGGCCTTACAGCCCTAAAGCAGGGTGCACTATACCCCATTTGTGGACATCTCCGCATGAGCAAATATGACCCTGCAGTGTCTTTGTCATTCTTAGATATTGTAAGTGCTCAAGGAAGCCATAGAGAGTACATGGGCTGGATTCTTGTCATTACGAGTTTCCTAGCTCCATGATGGCTTCACTGCACCCTAATGTGTTTGGTACCAAACATCTTGTCTAAATAAATCCTCACTGATGTTGATGTTGGATTTAATAATAAATGCACACTGTTCACCCTTTAGAGGGTCTCTGTAAACCTACTAAACACTGGTATGGTCTTTGACTAGTCATAGCCAGCCTGCCACCACCAGGCATTTTCCTGAACTCATGGGGTGAGAGCCCGCACTCTTAGAGGCCTAGTTCTGCTAGCCTGCTCTGGGCAGAGGTGCTTCACACCTCCTCCAGGCTGGAATGGTCATCCAACGAGCGAAGCTTCAAAGGCGGTGCCACCTTTGAAGTGCAACTCAGGTTTCCCCATATAGTGGGGGATGCCAATTTCCCCTATCCTGCTCTACAGTTGGGGGAGAAAATGCAGAAACATTAGTTTGATACATAGGAGTGTCCGCATTCAGCCAGCACCCCCCTAAGGTGTGGCAGGGGATGTAGACACTACTTTGATGGTGGGAAAATAACCTATCAGGGCTAGGGTAGTGCCCTTTCTCACAGCAAGTGGGCACTTAGAGGGTGCAGACACCCTAAAGGTAGGTAGCCAATTGGCTACTACCTGTCTCCCACTTTAACACCTCTAAATTTTGTATTTAGGTGGCATCCCTGGACCTTGAACCTTAGATCCAATGGAAAAGAAGAAGATACGTACAAAGAAGAGCTGCTGCCTGAGAACTGAAGCCCTGCTGCAGAGGAAATTTGTGCCAAACCCTGCTTGCTGCCTGAAGTACTCAACAATTGTAGTGTGCCGTCTCGTCCTGCCACTGTGAGGCCTTCAAAAGCCCCAGAGCTAGTGTAGCCTTCTGCAAATTGCCAAAGAACTCCCTTGGAGTGAAGGAATCACTCTCCTGCAGACCCCAGGCGCCAAACCCGCAAAGCCTGGTTTGTGGACTTGTTGCTCCCTGGAAATCCGATGCAGCACCTGAAACAGAAGAAGTACATCAGCTTCTGAGGGTCAGGTCTATATCCCCACAAAATTTGGAGACACCAGGACCTATCAGAGCCGCACGATACCAATACCTGGGGTGCCGGACCCCCTTCAGCAAACAGCGAGACGAAGAGCCCATTACCGACTCCAACTACCCCAGAAGCAAGCACCGATTGAGGGATGTCGAGACCCCTGAGACCCCTGATACCTCCCCATGAGTCGACCAGCTGTCTCAGAATCGCCTCTCCAAGTTGCCTGCTCCTAACCGTGAGGACATCTGGACGCACTGTACCTGGCTGATCTATCTGCTCTGCACCCAGCCCAACTGGCCCCGGCAACAACGATCCAGCTGAGCTCCCTTGGTCCTGAGACCCTTGCGAAGTAGGAATTCCCGGACTTACCTTTAAGTCCTCCTCAGCAGTTTCCTTTCAAGTGGGCCCCTTCGTCGTAGCTCATCTGCTGCCAACAACCTCAGGACCCTGCTCCCTGCCAAATCCTGGGAGTTCCCGATCCTCTGCTGCTGGAACATTGAACCTCGTCCTGCTATTGACCTAAATGAGATGATGAACTTTGTGAAAGCAAAGCCTGATTTTATATGCATTTTTCTACTTTTCTCCTTTGACTTCAATGATGCCTAATTGCACGCAAAAGTGATATATTTTGCAAACTCTCAAAAATCCTAACTTTAAAAGTACTTACTGTAAATCAAAGTTCTTGGTCTTAAAAATTACATAAAAATCAACATTATGTTTATGAATTGCTCTCTGTTTTATTCTTGAGTGTGTCTCTCATTTATTGCCTCTGTGAGTACAACAAATGCTTAGCACTACCCTCTGATAAGCCTAACTGCTTGCACACACTACCACAAATAGAGTGTTATTATTATCTTCTTTTGCCTCTGTAAACCAATAAGGGTTCCACTGGACTCTCTGCACAGTGTACTTCGTTGTAGTACACTATATTGATAGCCAACTTCCTACACTAATTGAATGGGCCCAGCCATAAACAGCCATAAACAAATTGCCACCAAACTGGACACATGACAAATGCACAGTGCTGGTAACAGGGGTAAGTTAACAGCTGCGTGCACATTCACGCTTTCTGACCTTCCAATTTCAGAATAACTGACCTTTGCCTTTTTCAAGAAGTCTGGTTTGAAAACAAGTTAACAACAAACCATTAATGCGCTGTATATCCTGTTAGCTCCTTGTCAGTTCAAATATTGCCATTTGAAATTCTGCTTTAAATCTTTTGAGATTTCATTTACAGTCAGTATTTGGCAGCTGTAAAAATGTATTTAATGACCAATCAAATTGTGCTGATAGCTGGAAACCAGTGGTATACCATAACTTAATGTTGCTAGTAACAAAATGATGATGCTCTTTTCTAACCTCTTCGAAATTATTTCATAATTAACATACACCACTTTCAAGTTAGGCCCAGCCATGAATGAAAAAAGTGTCCACGGGGAGAGAGGTCAGAACTTCCTTTCACTTTGGCCCTGATATGCACAACGACCAACTGCAACCATACCAGGAACATAATAGAGCTCTGTTCAAATTCTCGTGCAATGTTGGGGGTCCATCGAGCAATCACTGATAAATCCTTAGATCCCACTGTGGCTAAACATCAAATTCAATACATTTCAATAACGTAAAGGAAAGTAGGCTCTACAAGGAAGACAGAGAGCGATTAAGTTTCAAACCATAAACAATTAGTAAACTTACTAACTCGAATCATCAAATTAGTTATAAATCAATAATCAATACATGAAGGTATTACTCATATTGAAAGCAATTCAAAAGTCATGAAAGCAAATATGAACTATTATAAAGTTGTCTGATAAGGAAAGTTTAGTGAAAACAGTTCTCCCATAAAGAGGGCACCCTGCTGTGCTAAGTCAGGGAAAAAGGGGTCTCGCAAACAGTCAGGCAAAGAAGTTACTCAGTTTTCGTCTACATTGCATTAGGTTAAATCAGGTCTCTCCAACCAGTCAACCATGAGCTACCAGTAGCTCACAGGCACCTTCGGAGTAGCTCGCAGACTTGAGCACTGAGGTATTTAGCATTTAAATAAAAGTCCTTTTCAACTCATGTTGGAGTGTAAATACAAAATGCCATCTCTGAATGTTTTTAAATGAGAGAAAATTAAAATGAAGCTTTACCTTAATGACTAAGTTAACTTTTCATTTTTATTTTCTCCCATTTTAAAGTGTCACACTCTTTGCAGCAAGCACATTAATCTTTATAAGCACAGGCAATAAGTGTAAAAAGCACTTCAATTCTCAACTTCAATGTGAAGCCGCCTTGGACCTAAAATTGACACCACAACTCAAAACACAACAAATCATTACAAAATGCAAACACCTTAACTCTTGACAGCTCACAAAATCAGAAACGCATAACCCTACATATACTGACACACCTAAGATACTGCAGCTGCTTTCAGGAAGGCTGGAACTTCGTCTATACTTCCAATGGGATCATGGAAGCTTGTGAATGTAGATTGGGTCAGGGCAGATTTTTAACTCTCTCTGGGGCAAATTTCAAATCTTCTAAGCACAGTGGAAACTATCTTTTGCTACCAACTTGATGGGCACTCTGCTTCAGGCAAATCCTGGTGAAAATATGTGGGCCCATCAAGCGCTCACTGATGACTTTTTAGTTCCTGCTGAGTATAAACATCAAATTCAATACCTTTCAATACCATGAAGCACATTAGGCTCCACAAGGAAGAAAGAGTGGATACGTTTCAAACTAAAAAGGATTATTAAAGGATTACTAAAGTTACAAACTCAAATCATCAGCGTAGAAAATCAGTACATGAAAGCATTTGTCAATGTATTCAAAGCATTTCAAAATTAATGAAAGCAAAGGCAAACTAGATAAAGTTGTCTCAAAAGGAAAATTTAGTGACATCAGTTCTCCCTAAAGAGAGCACCCTACTCTACTAAATCAGGGGAAACGGGATTTCCACTAAGAGTCAGGCAAAGAAGCTTCTGGGTTCTCATCTACATTGCATTAGCCTAAATCATACAATTCTAGCATTTGATGATCCTACACATGATTTCCATATAATGAACCAATCAGGTTACAGCACAAGTACATAACTAAGCTCATTATTTTCTCAAACTTCTACAAGAGGCTTCTATAATTTTCCTTCAAATGTACTGATATTGGCCACTTAATGAGATGCATTGGACCAAGATGTGCCCTTCAGGTGCATTGCAGCAGCTCATTAACACATTCTTCAAGTATCACATGAGAACAGAAAACCAAGCGTACATCCAAATGGAATATGTGAAGTCAGCTTCTCCTGAAAAAAGAAAGACAAGTTATGTAAAGAAAGATGGGGACCAGACATTAGCCATTTTAAAATGCCGACCTACATTAGCTTTAGTCAATCTAAACATGAATAATACACAATCAGTACTTTTGCGTGTTACATGTTATTGCCGATATGAATAAAAAATACTCCTAGTATGAAATCTATCAAGGGTCACTTTCAGCCAGTTCACACCTGTTAGGAAGGAGGGCATACATATTTGTCAACTGCATGTTTGACCCACAGGCCAATGCCATGCGGGTGAATTTCAGCTCATCTTGTGACTTGCAGTTTCACTTTTTACTGTTACAAGAATGGGCCTACAAGTTCAAGCCTGTTCAGGAGTCTTGGCTGAAAAATTACACCATTGTGGTGTCATTCTTCCCATTATATATATGTGGCCCTATAAGCTCAATACACAAGGTTCTGTAGGTTGACAAAGAAGATAGGGCTGACAGTTGTTTGATAGAAGCACGCATGGCTAAACCAGGCGTGCCTCTACCACGCAGACCAAACCACGAATGCAACTTAACCACGCATTCCTTTACCACGCATGCATGTACCGCGAAATTTCATGGTATAGGGGTGAATGGTAAAAGGGTATGTGTGGCTAAGGTCGCCACTAAGCCCCCCACCCCGCGCTGTCCCTTCAACTACCCCATCCCCTTCCACTGCGCTAAAACTCACCCCGACCCCCCAGCCCTAAAAACAAACCCAACTACCCATTCCCTTCCCACTGCCCTAAGGCCTAAAGCCCTGCCCTGTCAGTTACACTACCCCGCCCCCTATGCGCTGTCCCTTAAACTACCCCAACACCTGCCACTGCCCTAAAAACAACCCGGCCCTCCCCCAGCCCTAAAAACTACCCCAACCCCCTCCCAACCTTAAAAACTACCCCCATCCGCACCTACCTCACTGCAGCATCTTCCTGCTTCCGTCTTCTAGCAGCTAGATCGCGCACTGCCTTAACCACGCATATGCATGGTTACGAAATATGTGTGGTTAAGGCAAGCGTGGTTGAGCTTCCATAGTCGGAACACGTGTGGGTCAGGCCGCAGTGTTCCAACTGTTTCCCAGGGCTGACTGAATCTGACTAACGTGATATGAGGCAAGTTTGCATCTTCTCATATGGGCTTTTAGACAGATTATGAATGGGCTTGAAAGACATGAGCATGGTGCTGTTCCCCTCACAATGAGAGTGGAAAGATAGATCATGTGATAGCATCACCTTCTTTTATTCTTACTGACACAGTGTATTCAATCGAACACCCTCGGCAGATGTAGCTACCAAATTCTGCTATATCATCTGTGACACCTTCAGCCAGCAAAGACGTTTGAATCACAACATAGTTCATTCTGGGACTAGTATAGTCTCCAAGAACCAAAATGCAAGGTGTTTTAGCTAAACGCCATGCCTAATGGTAGGCAAGAAAGATGACTATTATGTGTATGATAAAAAAGATAAGCATCTTTCATGCTACATAATATTTTGAGAATTGTAGTTGTGTTCTGCCATTATAGGCATTGTTACATAGTCTCACGTCATGTGGGTGAATTTCAGCCAGTCCTTTGTTTCAGCCAACAGTGTGCATGCTTGTGATTGTACTGTCACTATTTCCATTCCCTACAGATCCATTCTGCTGTTGGCTCCAATATTAGTGATAGCAGAAAATTACCCATAAAACATAGGGCTTGGAGGAAGCTATGCAGTTATGCACAGTCGCGGCTGGCATGTTTTGTGAGTGGGGGGACGTAGGAGGGGGTCGCGCGGGGAGGGGGGGTTTAATTTAACAACAACAAAAAAATAGACTTACCATTCCGCCGGCCGGGTCTCGCATCTTCTCGACTCTTGCTCCTGATCTCCTGCCTCCGGCAGGCACAGGAAACAGGCAGCCAGGCTCCCTCCGGACCCTCCCCTAAGCCAATCACAATGCTGCAAGCAGCGTTGTGCTTGGTGGGGACGCTTGGTGGGGGAGCTCCGAGAACTTCCTTGTGTTTCCAAAAGCGTTTACATTTCATTTGGGACCACGACTATCAGTATTCCCAAGGATGCAAAGCTCCACTCGTGGACTTTACTATTGCAAATCATTGTAACATATCCATGTGTGTAAGTGTCAGTCAGTGCTATTTTTCCAACCTTTATTTATAGGGTGAATTATGTCAATGATGTAGTGTCCTGCTGGACACGTTCTAGTGTTTTGCTCTGTGTTACACCCACACTAACACCCACCCATCACAGGCGTCACCAGTCAGGTGACCCTGCTAATAAAAGGGGCCGGGCACACGTGCCCTGGGCCAGTTGTCCAGTACCCTACTACGGTGCCTGTGTGCATTATTTATAAGTATGTGGGCCTAGCGCCCACAACATTACAATGGCGATGAGCAGGTCTGACCCCGTGTGGTTGTTGGTAGCTACCTCGCAGTTCATGGCGGAACGTGTAGCCCATGTCTAGGGCACCCCCTGCATCTGCTGCCAGCGCAAGAGCTTCCGAGTGCTGTGGAGGAGAGAGACAGACAGATTGAAGCTGTGGCCGTGTTTCAACCCAGGCCTGAGTTTAGGTGAGCCGGAAAAGGAGGAGAAATCTGCCCAGGGCTGGGAGCAGGTTTGGAGGGTGTCCACCTACAATACCTCGCCGCCACGGCAGCCACCCAGCTATAGAGAGGAAGCGTAAGGTGGTGGGAAGCCCCTGAGGAGGGGAAGGGGCCCGTGAAAGGTCCTCAAGAGGAAGAAGCACGTCCTACCACCAGGACAGACCTGAGACAGGTCAGCAGCAAAGGAAAGATCGTCCCAAGAACCGGACACGACCAGCGAGATGTCCATGTGGCGCAAACATGAGACAGGTGGCAGGACGCCACATCCATGTGAGGAACCTGGTCGGAAGGAGGAGGAGAGTGTGGCTGGATGCCACTTGGCGAAGGAGAAGGGCATGGCATGACGCCACTCTGCGAAGGAAGAAAGGACAGTGGCATGACGCCACAGGGCAAACAACCACCACAGGTGCACAAGAAGGAAAGGAGAAGAGCTACAGGACAGAGGACTCGCGCTAGCACTGGAGAAGGTGCTCATCAGCACAAGCCAGCCACCGGGGTGCAGAGACGTCACTGGAGACAGCTTCGCGGGAGGACCAACCGTAAGCCGCTAGCAAGTGCGATCTGCGTCCAGGCCCCACGCTTCGCAGTTCGACCGTCCTCTCACCTGTCACCGGCTGCTTGGCATCGAAGGCACCACACCTAGCAAGTACACCTGCTGGAAGACAACTGCAAGTGGCCACGAAGTCCCTCCAGTCCTCCTCATTCCACGAGGTCACTGAAAGCAAGAGCTCACCGCCTGTTTGCCCAGCTGACGGAAAGTTACCATGTTCATCATCCAAAGTGCATCATCACCAAGAACATTAAAGGAGCATCATACCACCAGAGGGGATCCAACCACGCGAGACAGCCGGAGATCAACGAGGCATTTCTGGTGCTGTGGGACGCTAGCCACCCAGGAACCCTCTGTGTGCCTCCGTAACCTGAAGCCTGCCGAAGAAGAGCATGCCCGACCATTGGACCATCCACCTTTGGGGTTACACGAGGCTTGGCCGTGGCCCTGTTGGGAGTTTCGCAGCGACCCCTCAGCACGGCCTACGAAAGGCCCGCACAGCCCATGCGGTCACGTGGCAATCCAGGGCAAGGGCCTCAATGGAGTTCCTGTGAGAGGGGAATCCGAACAGGAGAGATGCGTCGGCAACAGCTCCACGACTGGCAAAGGGAAGCATGGAGGTCACAGATGAAGACTGGTCACCCAAAGGCCATCTGAGGAAGGCATAGAACCCGAGTCCTGACGGCAAGAACACCCTGACTGAGACACCACCCTCTGCGGCTACATGAGCGACTTGGCTGTGGTCCTGTTGGCAGTTCCTCAGCGACGCCTTCGCGCGGCCCACACGAAGCCCGCACAGTCCACACGGTCCCATGGCAGCCCGGGAGGAAGGCCCTCCAGGAAACTGCTGTGAGAGGGGAGTCCAGGCAGGAGAGACAAGTCTGAAGCTACTCGGCTATCAGGAACTGGAAAGATCATCAAGTACGTCGCCTCCAAGGAAAGGCCTCATCCACCAAGAGCCTACTCAATAGCTGTAGGTTTGTCGTCCACCGGAACCTGAGTGCCTGAAATACCTCCAAAGTGGACTCCACCACCGCTCCAGATGCACCGATATTAGAACTTTGTAAATAGACTCCAACACCGCGAGACCAGGCCGGTCTGAACTGTATCACCAAGGTGGACTAAAGCATACTGACCATGCGGTCCAAAGCGCCAGCGCTGCCTGGCAGAAGGCCTGAAGAGACTCATTTGGTGCTGTATATTGTTTATTTGTTTTCCTTATAGGTTGGACTTTTGTTTGTTTCTTTTCATTAAAGTTTGGGAGGGATGTAGTGTCCTGCTGGACACGTTCTAGTGTTTTGCTCTGTGTTACACCCACACTAACACCCACCCATCACAGGCGTCACCGGTCAGGTGACCCTCCTAATAAAAGGGGCCGGGCGCACGTGCCCTGGGCCAGTTGTCCAGTACCCTACTACGGTGCCTGTGTGCATTATTTATAAGTATGTGGGCCTAGCGCCCACAACATTACAAACAAGACAAAAGTTAAAAATTTCAGGAATGACAAGAAGCCTTGCTCAGTATATGTGAGCCAGATCACTGTTGAGCTAGTAACCCTATTTTAGGTGCAAACTAACCACAGGTTTTTGCTCCTGTGACTTGTGACAGATTAAACCTGCTACAAACTGCTGGAGCAAATAGCACATATATGCAGTTTCCACCCCTTGGAATGGGCAATACATGTAGTATAAGTATATTATTCCCTACTTTGAAGTGCCCAAAAAGAAATCGCGTGATAATTGCACAGCAGCTAATTTGCACACGAGGTTCAATCCCAAATTATCAGGAGACCAATATACACATCGTGAATGGGCCCTTATAAATCAACTGAGAAGAAAGCTAGAACCAGATTGATGAGAGAAACTGGTTAACATTGTTTGGGGGACAGAGAGTGGAGTAGCATAGCAAGTAACCCAAATGGTTTCAACTAAAGTCTGGTAAAATACTCACATGATAGGTAAAGCAAAGGAGCTTCAACATGACAACGCCATGAAAAATGTATTCAATTGCTGATAAAGAAGTGAACTAATTATATTTGGTATACAAAAAAGTGATGGATGGAATGGTTAAATTAATTTCAGCCACTGCTAATTTCTCGTGCGGCATCCCAGTCTATTGTTATTTTGCACACCATGCCATCACAATTTGGCCACAGCTGCATGCAGATCAGTTTTGATCCTGCTCCAGTGCGAAACAATCCAGCCTGAACTGCCAGACAAGGTCCTCCCTGAACCAGAACACATGCAACACAGGACCTGTTACACCCTAGTTAGGGCTCACCAGGCAGGTATAGCTTGATTCCAGAGACAAAGTGAGCATGGGACCAATATTTGGGCATACCTGTCCCACTTTTTAAACATCGAGCACACTACAAAAAGCGCTCATTCTCTAATTACCTTATTGGGAACACTCTTTTAAATACTTGATATGCAAATTTGAGTCCAGAGGTTGACAGGTATACATTAGCCGCTGATAAGACACCTTGAGCCAGGCCAAAAAGGACAGCCCTCCATAGTTTTGTAAAATACACTACTTACTGAGATGAGCAGAATTACATACTATTTAACACGGGCCTGCCCATACATCCACAGGTGTATAATCTATTGTGAACAGAAGCTTTGGCTATTTTCCCAGATTTTTGGCAACAGCCTTTGGTTTTAAGCCCCAACCTTATATTTATTTTCTGTTTACTATTTAGAAAAGTGATAGTTTTCTTGCATTTTCAGTCAACACATTAAGCATGGAATTTGAAGGAGATACCTCTAGCAAGTGCCATTATGCTTATTGTTATTTGTTGAAAAAGAAAGACTGACTTAAGATACTGTCCTCATGAATCACATGGAGTTAGCTGGCATCTATGGTTCTTATGAGAACCAAGGCAACAGTTCCCAGCAATGGAGTGCTAAATGCTTTAAATGAAAACCCAGTGCTGTACAGTGTCCCAGTGACATTGAGGCATCTGGCCACCCTACACCTGCGTCCTTTCTGTACCACGTTACCCCTACATTCAGAATTGCTATGGTATGCTTAGATTTATAAGCAGTTCAGAAGAAAAATATTTGCGAAACAATAGACTTTCAGTGGGCTACATTTCCCGTGAGCCCTGGCTCAATTTCAGAAATGAGATCTTCTAATCTTGTAATCATATAATCTTTCACAGTGGTTTTACTTGCCATCAGTATTTGGTAGTGGTGCAAATGCATTCAATGTCTATCTACTCGGGCTCTGAAATGGAAATGATTGACACCAGGGCTGTACCATATCGATTTTTTAATTTATGGGAAAGTGAACAAAACTGAATTTTTTATCTTTGCCCAGTGACAATCACAATATATTCCCAAACACTTGTTTGCTGGAGTCATGTTATGGTTTTTCAGCCTACAGCACCAAGCATGTGGGCACTTGTAGTTTTATTTTCCTGTTACTAGTAGTTAGAAATGGGGGTCTCTAGTTGGCAGAGGTTTGCACCCTGTCCAAGTAGGGAACCTTATTTTAGTCAAGGTAAGGGGATTGCACAGCTAAGATAACCCCCTGCTCACCCCTTGGTAGCTCGGCACGAGCAGTCATGCTTATCTCAGAGGCAATGTGTAAAGCATTTGTACAAACACACACAGTAACTCAGTGAAAACACTACAAAATAACACCACACCAGTTTAGAAAAATAACCATTATTTATCTGAATATAACAAGTTCAAAATGACAAAAACCCAACATACAGAAGTAGAGATACCACTTTTAAAAGGTTCTAAACAGTTCAGTTCATAGAAATCTATGGATGCATTACTTTTAGTACAAAGTACCTGGGATGCATCAAAATCAAAGACAAAACCAGGCGCTGGGGCAATGAGGCACCAGAAAAGCACAGTGACGCTTCGATTCCTTACTCCCAGGGAAGGTGATGCGTCAGGTCAGTTCCTTACTACCAGGGGAGGTGATGCGTCGATTCCTTACTGTGAGGGGAGGTGATGCGTCAATTCTTTACTGCGAGGGGAGGTGATGTGTCAGTCTCCGAACGCACGGCCTCGGTTCCTTACTGCTGGGCTATGTCAATGAAGAACTTGTCGTAAAGGGAGGATGCGGCAAAAATCCAGGCGCGCTGGGTGGATGCGGTGGAACAAGCACTGTGTCAATTTTCCAGCCACGAAGCAGGTGATGCAGTGATTTATTCAGCTGCACAGCAGGGCCTGTATTGAAGTTAGAGCGTGCACCCCGAACGTCGGTGACACGTTGCTCGGGAGTCTGGCTGCAGCGAGCTTTCAGCCACATGACAGGTGCTGCATCGATTCTTTGGCCGCACCACGGCGATGTGTTGGTTTTTCAACTGCACAGCGGTGCTGCATCAGGAAAAACAGGCGCTGAGAGTCGATGCATAGATTTTCTTCGTTCTTTAGCAGCCAAACCACCGCCAAGGGCCCAGAGCTGGTATTGGCACCACTTGGCAGGTCAGAACTCCCAGCAGAGGAGTTCAGGGACTGCAGATGAAGTCTTTGATGGCCCTGAGACTTCTTAACTGGAAGCAAGCACACATAACCCCTTGGAGAACCTTGGAAGCAGGATGTAGCAGCAAAGTCCAGTCCTTTCACTACCCAAGACTGAAGCAGCAAGCGGCAGGCCAACACAGCAATGCAAAACAGCAAAGTGGCAGTCACTTCTGACAGCTTCTCCAGCTCTTCTTCTTAGCAGAATATCGTTAAGTCCAGAAGTTTTCTGAAGTTATGATGTCACACCTCCAGTACTTTTACCAGTCTCTGCCTTTGAAGTAGGCAAATTTCAAAGGAAAGTCATTGTAGTGCACAAGACCCTGCCTTTCCCTGACCTGCTTCCAGACACATTATAGGGAGGTGGAGACAGCTTTGTGTGAGGACAGGCACTGCCCTATTCAGGTGTCAGTGACAACTCCTCCCACCACTCTAGCTCAGGAAGATCCATCAGTCTGGTGATGGGCCATCAGGATATGCAGGGCACACCTCAGCTCCCTTTGTGTGACTGTCTAGAGTGAATGCACAAACAGCCCAACTGTCACCCCCCCTCAGATGTGGACTCCACAGGCAGGCAGTGGCACAGAACGGTAAAGCAAGAAAATGCCCACTTTCTAAAAGTGGCATTTTCAAACACGCAATTTAACAATCAACTTGACTAAAATATGTATTTTTAAATTTTGAGTTTAGAGATCCCAAACTCCAAATCTCTATTTCTTCTCAATTGAAAGGAAGTTACACTTGTAAGATGTTACAAGGCAGCTCCAATGATAACCGATGGGAGAGATAGTCTTGCAATAGTGAAAAATGGAATTAGCAGTATTGCACTATCAGGACTTGTAAAACACACCAGTACATGTCCTACCTTTTTATGTACACTGCACCCTGACCATGGGGCTACCTTCGGTCTACTATAGGGGTGCCTTACATGTAGTAAAAGGGAAGGTTTGAGGCTGGCAAGTGGGGGCACTTGCCAGGTCGACGTGGCAGTTCAAAAGTGCACTTACAGACACTGAAGGGGCAGGTCTGAGACATGGTTGTAGGGCTACTCATGTGGGTGGGTTTGAATTACAAGCCCTGCGCACAAGCAGTGCACTTTACCAGGGCCTTACCAGTAACTCAAATATGCCAATCATGGATAACCAATCACAATCACAATTTACACAGGGAGCACATGCACTTTAACACTGATCAGCAGTAGTAAAGTGCCCAGAGTTCTTAAACCAGCAAAAACAAAATGCAGCACACGGTCAAAAACAGGAGATCAGAAGCAAAAAGACAGGGGAAAAACACGCCAAAGATGCAAGGTCTAACACTAGAATAGATGCATATGCCCCAGCATCGTAAGTGTTATTGACTGGAAAGACAGGGTGGGCTGAAAGTCACTCTGTTGAGAAGGACACTGGCAGCACCATGCTTCTAGTGTGCATTGGAATTGCATAAACATATATCTCTACCTGAGCCTTACAGACTGATTACACTATTCAGTTGACTTTGCTTCATGCTGGCAGGACACATGCTGCTTACTTTAAACCAATCACACTAGTCAAACAATGACAATGATTTGTAACAAAAAAGTAAGGACTAGAAACATGCTCTATGATTGACATGGAGTGAGGTAGCAACTTGACACCCACGACACAGGCGCTCATCATTAGGCTGTGCACAAATTCCTCTGAGTTAGGTGAATGTCTACCCGAACCTACTTTCCTATTGTTTAAAACTCTCATTGTGCGGGTTGCAATCATCTGTGTGTGTCTCCTAACTTTCTGAACAGTACCTGAGAGTACCAAATGTTTTAACTGCAATTTTAATGATTAGTACCCCTGTGAACCAACACATGCTCATGCTTGTCCCATAGAGGTTTGGAAGGTGCTCCAGAAGCTAAAATGAGAGCATATTTTCTGTAAATTCACATTATCTTTCTCAGTCATGTGAGAATGAAGTCTGACATTCTCAGTAAAACATGTACATCCAACAAGGGCAGAGACTGTCAGTTGATTCCTTTGTGTTCTACTGCAGCTTCCCAGAGTGTTCTAAACAACAACTAGAGAGCTAACAGTCTTACTTATGACAAAAGTATGGCACACCTGAAGCCATCTTGATTGGAATAAACTGGTAACACTTAAAACATTTAATTTAAAAAGGAACAAAATGAGGGGGTTCATTTTGCCATAGAAATTATGATTAGTGCTGCAGAAAAAAATTAGGGCATGTTTTAAGTGAGATCTCAAATCCTCTTCTATTTCATTAGAAAATTCTGACATGCAGACTGAAACAATCCCCTTCAATACCAGCAGTAGACTTCCAGTTAACTCCCTGGTGAGCAGTAGCTTTACTACAGTGATCTAATGAGCAACTAGAGTGCTAACATTCTGAATTTATGGCAAATGTGTGACACATCTGAATGCCTTCTTGATGGAATCAAAGTAAAAAACTGAAAGCATTTCCTAACTGAGGAGACCGCAGTAAATGAGGAAATTAGGAAACTTCATAACAAATAAGTCTCCCAAGATGGCCACCAGAGAAAAAAGAGCCCAAATGTAGCACAAATATCACCCAGATGTAACCCACATATAGCCCAATGACAGAAGTGTGCAAAACGCTTTTTATTTTTTGCAGTTTAATATAGTGCAGACTGGTCAGGTATTGGAGCGTTGCATCTTACTTGGACCCCTTCTTGCGTATTTTGCACGAAGTACATGAGATTGATCTTGCAAAACATTGAACTTTACTATTCTGTTAACCTGAAGTTGCTCTGAACCGGGCTTTGTAACACCCGTTTTTACCTACAGGTTTTAATTAATTCTCACTGTATTGTATTAAGAAAGAGGATTTACTGTTTTTATGTACACTTTTATGATCTATGTTTCTAAATCAGATCGAATAAAGTTTAATGAATTTAATTGAAGTCTCCCAAGATGGCCACCAGAGAAAAAGGAGCCCAAATGTAGCACAAATATCACCCAGATGTAGCCCACATATAGCCCAATGGCAGAAGTGTGGAAAACACTTTTTATCCTTTGTTTTTTTGCAGTTTTATATAGTGCAGGCTGGTCAGATATTGGAGTGCTTTACATGAGCATTGGTTACATCATACAAGGAAAAACTCATTTTGGTTGTAGGCATGGGCAGATTAAGTGATTTGACCAGAATCACAGAATGTCGAGCTGAAGCAGAAACTCCAACATGGTTCCCCAGTTGCAAAGTCTGCAGCTCTGGAAGTAACACCACATTCTCTCCCCTAGCGTAACATTTAATCAAGTGGTCAACTGGATAAAAAAACATAAAGATAACAAATAATTTAAAAGTGCTTTGTCGCCATTTGAGAACTCAGAAAATATGTCCTCATTTTAGTTTTTTAGAGCACTAACCATAATTTCTATGCAAATAAGACCCTCTCATTCCTATAATTTCTAAAGGAAATGCTTTAGGTATTACAGTTTTGATTACATCAAGATGACGTGAGGCCTGCCACACTTTTGTAATAAATATAGAATGTTAGCAATCTAGTTGTTCATTAGGATACTGTTGGGAGGCAGAGGTCAGGGGCACGGACTCGGAAAATTGAAGGCAGGTAGGAGGGTGCAGAGGCAACAATTTGACCACACTGGGCAGGCAGGAAGGGCAGTGGCAGAACAACATGGAGGGCAGTGGAAAGGGGGGCATGGGCAACAAACTAATAATGCAGGACAGGCAAGAGAGGCTCGGGCAATATAATAGACCATTGAGGGCAGAAGGAAGAGGCAGTGGTAGTACAACCATACATGCCAACAGAGACGATTCAGGCAGGAAACGCCCAATGTTTTTAAGCCCAAAAGGGCTTTATTTTATCTGTCTCTTGTCTACAATCTCCTCTTTTTCTATGCAAGTCAATGGGAAAAATCAATTCCCCAGTTTTTTTTCAAAATCTCCCTCTTACCAAGTTCAAAATGTTAGCAAGTATGGTACATTGGATCATGGAAGGCAGGAGGAATTGGGGTAGGGACATGGACTCGGATAACAGAGGACAGGAGGGACATGGACAGGTGCACCTAACTGACCTTACAGGGCAGGCATCAGGGTTTGCAGCAGCACAATGCACCACACAGGGCATGCGGGACAGCAGTGCAGCACAAGAAACCATGGAAAGCAATAGGGAGGTGACAGGACCATGCACATGGACAACAGAAAACAGAGGGGAAAGAGGCAATGGCAGCAAGCTGACCATACTGGACAGACAGGAGAGAAAGCTGCAGCATAACGAACCATAAAGGGCAGGTGGGAGGGATCAGGGGAATGACAATGGAACAGACAAGCCAGGAGGGAGGGAATAGGGGTCTGCACATGAAAAGGGAGGGCAGGGGGCAAAGGGGCAGGGCAGGAGCAGCAAGCTGACCATGGAGGTCAGGCAGGATAGGCACTAGAAGCACAACACACCATGGAGGGCAACAGTGAGACTACAATGGCATACACACAGACCATGGAGGGAAGGTGGGAGGGGGTCAGGGGCAGCTAGCTGACCACACAGGGAAGGTGGGAGGGGCCGTGGCAGCACAGAAGACCATGCATGGCAAGCAAGAGGGTTAGTGGCAGCACAATTTGGCCATGATAGGCAAGAAGGAGGGTGCAGGGCATGCACAAAGGATCATGGAGGTTAGAAGGGAGGGGTAGGAGCTGGGCACAGACAAGAGAGTTCAGGGTAAGGAGCCTCACAACAGACCACGCGGGGCAGGCAGGAGGAGCAGTTGCAGCACAACAGACCAACATCGCTTCTCTTGCTTCTTTCTGCACCTTTCTTCCTTTTTCTGCATTTCTCTTGCTATTGTCTCTTTCTGCACCTTTCTTCCTCTTTCTGCACCTCTCTTGCCTCTTTCTGCACCTCAGTCTCTTCTTTCTGCACCTCTCTTGCTTCTTTCTGCGCTTCTCTTGCTTCTTTCTGCACCTTTCTTCCTCTTTCTGCACCTCTCTTGTCTCTTTCTGCACATCTCTTGCCTCTTTCTACACCTCTCTTGCCTCTTTATGCAGCTCACTCTCTTCTTTCTGCACCTCTCTTGCCTCTTTCTGCACCTCTCTTCCCTCATTCTGCAGCTCACTCTCTTCTATCTGTACCTCTCTTGCCTCTTTTGCTTCTCTCTTGCCTCTTTCTGCACCTCTCTTGCCTCTTTCTGCACATCTCTTGCCTCTTTCTGCACCACTCTTGCCTCTTTCTATACCTCTCTTGCATCTTTCTGCACCTCTCTTGCCTCTTTCTGCACCTCTCTTGCTTCTTTCTGCACCTCTCTTCTTTCTGCACCTCTTTTGCCTCTTTCTGCACCTCTGTTGCCTCTTTATGCACCTCTGTTGCCTCTGTCTGCACTTCTCTTGCTTCTTTCTGCAGCTCACTCTCTTTTTTCTGCACCTCTCTTGCCCCTTTCTGCACCTCTCTTGTCTCTTTCTGGAGCTCACTCTCTTCTTTCTGCACCTCTCTTGCCTCTTTCTGCACCTCTCTTCCCTCATTCTGCAGCTCACTCTCTTCTATCTGTACCTCTCTTGCCTCTTTTGCACCTCTCTTGCCTCTTTCTGCACCTCTCTTGCCTCTTTCTGCACATCTCTTGCCTCTTTCTGCACCACTCTTGCCTCTTTCTACACCTCTCTTGCATCTTTCTGCACCTCTGTTGCCTCTTTCTGCACCTCTCTTGCCTCTTTCTGCACCTCTCTTCTTTCTGCACCTCTCTTGCCTCTTTCTGCACTTCTGTTGCTTCTTTATGCACCTCGCTTGCCTCTGTCTGCACTTCTCTTGCTTCTTTCTGCAGCTCACTCTCTTCTTTCTGCACCTCTCTTGCCTCTTTCTGCAGCTCACTCTCTTCTTTCTGCACCTCTTTTGCCTCTTTCTGCACCTCTCTTCCCTCATTCTGCAGCTCACTCTCTTCCATCTGTACCTCTCTTGCCTCTTTTGCACCTCTCTTGCCTCTTTCTGAACCTCTCTTGCCTCTTTCTGCACATCTCTTGCCTATTTCTGCACCACTCTTGCCTCTTTATAGACCTCTCTTGCATCTTTCTGCACCTCTCTTGCCTCTTTCTGCACCTCTCTTGCCTCTTTCTGCACCTCTCTTCTTTCTGCACCTCTCTTGCCTCTTTCTGCACCTCTGTTGCCTCTTTATGTACCTCTCTTGCCTCTGTCTGTACTTCTCTTGCTTCTTTCTGCAGCTCACTGTCTTCTTTCTGCACCTCTCTTGCCTCTTTCTGCACCTCTCTTGCCTCTTTATGCAGCTCACTCTCTTCTTTCTGCACCTCTCTTGCCTCTTTATGCACCTCTCTTCCCTCATTCTGCAGCTCACTCTCTTCTATCTGTACCTCTCTTGCCTCTTTTGCACCTCTCTTGCCTCTTTCTGCACCTCTCTTGCCTCTTTCTGCACATCTCTTGCCTCTTTCTGCACCTCTCTTGCCTCTTTCTACACCTTTCTAGCATCTTTCTGCACCTCTCTTGCCTCTTTCTGCACCTCTCTTGCCTCGTTCTGCTCCTCTCTTCTTTCTGCACCTCTCTTGCCTCTTTCTGCACCTCTGTTGCCTCTTTATGCACCTCTCTTGCCTCTGTCTGTACTTCTCTTGCTTCTTTCTGCAGCTCACTCTCTTCTTTCTGCACCTCTCTTGCCTCTTTCTGTAGCTCACTCTTTTCTTTCTGCACCTCTCTTGCCTCTTTCTGCACCTCTCTTCCCTCTTTCTGCAGCTCACTCTCTTCTTTCTGCACCTCTCTTGCCTCTTTCTGCACCTCTCTTGCCTCTTTCTGCACCTCTCATGCCTCTTTCTGCACTTCTCTTGGTTCTTTTTGCAGCTCACTCTCTTCTTTCTGTACCTCTCTTGCCTCTTTTTGTATCTCTCTTGCCTCTTTCTGCACCTCTCTTGCCTCTTTCTGCAGCTCACTCTCTTCTTTCTGCACCTCTCCTGCCTCTTTCTGCACCTCTCTTGCCTCTTTCTGAACATTTCTTCCTTTTTCTGTACCTCTCTTGCCTCTTGATACACCTCGCTTGACTCTTTTTGCTCTTCTCTTTCCTCTTTCTTCAGCTCACTTGCTTCTTTCTGCACCTTTCTTCCTCTTTCTGTACCTCTCTTGACTCTTTCTACCTCTCTTGACTCTTTCTACCTCTCTTGCCTCTTTCTACACCTCTCTTGCCTCTTTCTGCAGCTCACTCTCTTCTTTCTGTACCTCTCTTGCCTCTTTCTACACCTCTCTTCCTCTTTCTGCAGCTCACTCTCTTCTTTCTGCACCCCTCTTGCCTCTTTATGCACCTCTCTTGCCTCTTTCTGCACCTCTCTTGCCTCTTTTTGTACCTCTCTTGCCTCTTTCTGCACCACTCTTGCCTCTTTCTTCACCTCTCTTGCCTCTCTTGCCTCTATCTGCACCTCTCTTGGCTTTCTACTCCACTCTTGCCTCTTTCTGAACCTCTCTTGCCTCTTTCTGCACTTCTCTTGCCTCTTTCTGCACCTCTCTTGCTTCTTTCTGCACCTCACTCTCTTCTTTCTGCACCTCTTTTGCTTCTTTCTGCACCTCTCTTGCTTCTTCCTGCGCTTCTCTTGCTTCTTTCTGCACCTTTCTTCCTTTTTCTGCATTTTTCTTGCCTCTTTCTGCACCTTTCTTCCTCTTTCTGGACCTCTCTTGCCTCTCTCTGCACCTCTCTTGCCTCTTTCTGCACCTCTCTTGTCTCTTTCTGCACCTCACTTGCCTCTTTCTGTACCTTTCCTCCTCTTTCTGCACCTCACTTTCTTCTTTTTGCAACTCTCTTGCTTCTTTCTGTGCCTCTCTTGCTTCTTTCCGCATTTCTCTTGCTTATTTCTGCACCTCTCTTGCCTCTTTCATCACTTCTCCTGCTTCTTTCTGCACCTTTCTTCCTCTTTTTGCACCTCTCTTGCTTTTTTCTGCACTTTTCTTGCCTTTTTCTGTACTTCTCTTGCTTCTTTCTGCAATTCTCTTGCTTCTTTCTGCGCCTTTCTTTCTCTTTCTGCACATGTCTTACCTATCTAGGTGTAGTTAGAAATTAGCATTTAAAAAACCTTAGAAATTCACTGAAAAAACCACAGGTTTCAGTGACGTTATAGATAGAAATTAGCATTTAAAAAACCTTAGAAATTCACTGAAAAAACCATAGGTTTCTGGGACATTATAGTAAGAAATTAGCATTTAAAAAACCTTTGAAATTCACTGAAAAAAACATAGGTTTCAGGGACGTTACAGTTAGAAATTAGCATTTAAAAAACTTTTGAAATGCACTGAAAAAACCATAGGTTGAAGGGACGTTATAGTTAGAAATTATCATTTAAAAAACCTTTGAAATTCACTGAAAAAAACCATAGATTTCAGGGACGTTATAGTTAGAAATGAGCCTTTAAAAAACCATAGAAATTCACTGAAAAAACCATAGGTTTCAGGGACGTTACAGTTAGAAATTAGCATTTAAAAAACCTTTGAAATGCACTGAAAAAACCATAGGTTTAAGGGATGTTATAATTAGAAATTATCATTTAAAAAACCTTTGAAATTCACTGAAAAAACCATAGATTTCAGGGACGTTATAGTTAGAAATTAGCCTTTAAAAAAACCATAGAAATTCACTGAAAAAAACCATAGGTTTCAGGGACGTTATAGTTAGTTGGACATTTCACTAGTACAAAACCAGAGAAATTTGCCCGTTATAGTTAGTTGAGCTAACTATAACTCGCGCCCCGCAATGCACTGCTGATGACGTCACATATTACATCATTCATGACATGGTCAGTGACATCACTGATGACATCACTTACGACAACACTGATGACATCACTGATGACATCATCCAGTGACTATGGGGTCGATTCCGATTCGGGCCGGAAATCTCTCCGACCGAGCCGGACCCGGAGAGATTTCCGACCGAATCGGACCCGTGCAGTCCGACCGAACGAGTACGATGCATTCGTATGCCACCGGACACGAGTCGGGTCGGACTCCCATTGAACTCAATGGGAGCCGGTCGTACAACGCGTACGCGGGCTCCCATTGCCTCAATGGGTGCGAGGCGGACAAGGGCGCCCCTACAGCGAGTACGCCGCGAAGCGCTTCGCGGCGTACACGCACAGGTAGGGGGACCCATGGGTCCCCCTGTGTGCGCCTCGCACGGGTACGCGTACAGGGGGGTCGACACGGACCCCCAAAGTACGGCTCCGACAGCGAGTTCGAGTCGGACGGCGCGAGTCGGTCGGAGCGGTCGAGGTGCGCATCGTACTTACCCGGCCGGAAAACGTCTCCATTGCGCGGTGCGAATCGGGTCCGAGCGAGTCGGTCGGAGCGGTACGATCCGGGTACGAGTCGGTCGGAGCGGTCGGGTCGCCCGGACGAGTCGGTCGGCGAGCTCGCATCGTACTCGCTCGGCCGGACCCGCGTACGATTCGGTCGGGAAAAAGGGCTCCGAATCGGATCCGGTAAAGCCGAATCCTATTCGGAGCCCTACCGGCCGAGATCGGAATCGGCCCCTATGTGTTTCTGTAAAGTTTAAATATGTTTTATATATATATATATATTCACTGAAAAAACCATAGGTTTTACAGACGTTATAGTTAGAAATTAGCATTTAAAAAACCTTAGAAATTCACTGAAAAAACCATAGGTTTTACAGACGTTATAGTTAGAAAGTAGCATTTAAAAAACCTTTGAAATTCACTGAAAAAAACATAGGTTTTAGGGACGTTATAGTTAGCTGGACATTTTACTCGTACAAAACCATAGAAATTCCACTGTTATAGTTAGTTCAGTTAACTATAACTCGCGCCCCCGCAATGCACTGCTAATGACGTCACATATTACATCATTCATGGCATGGTCAGTGACATCACTGATGACATCACTGATGACATCTCAAATGACATCACCGATGACATCACTGATGACATCATCCAGTGACTGTGTGTTTCTGTAAAGTTTAAATATGTTTTATATATATGGCAAGGTGTATTAAAGAATGAGTGGGTGTATAAGTGTGTGGATGGAGGATTTAGGAGGTATGTAACTAATTGTATAAGTGATTCATTAAACGTGTCTTACTGAATGCATGGGTTAGTGACTAAACTGTGTGAATGTCTGTATCAGTCTGTCTGTTGTTGTGTAAGCTGCTACATGGGTTGGTCAGTAGTTACATGCGTGTCTATATGGGTTATTGATTGTTTGCTTCAGTATTTGTATGGGGGACTGAGTGTGTGTGTGGGTGGGTTGGAGGTGTGTGACTCTCTGCATAGATGTGTGAGTGGTTCATTCACTGGGTGTATGGGTTCAAGAGTGCATGTGGAAACAGCTGTATGGGTGGGTGAATCTGTGTATGGGTGTGTTGGTGAGTGAATGGATGTCTCAGTGGTACATATGTGAGTAACTACATATGTAAAAGGCAGTATATGTGAGTGATGGTGTATATAAATAACTATATGTGAGACTGAGTGATTGTGAGAGTGACATATATGGATGAGTCTCTACTTGTTTCAGTGATTACATAAGAGACTAGCTATGCGTTACTGTCTGTAGGAATTAGTGAGGTGGTGTGTGTATAACTGTTTAGGTGAGTAAATAGGAGTGTGATTGATTCTTTGCATGACTGACTAGGTGTGTGAGTATCTCCATGGATGACTGGCGGTGTGTGAGTGTCTGAATAGGTGTATGAGTGCATATGATAGTGTTGTATTGATAAGTGACTGCATGTATAAGTGATTGTATAGGTGAATGAGTGGATGTGTATACAGACATGGGAATCAGTGAGTGAGTATGTAGTAACTGGTATTAGTGTGTGGATGCTTTCGAAAATGGTAGTGTGTATTTTACAGTGGGTGTATTAAAGGTTATATTAGGGTGTGATGAGGTGCATCAGATTATCACGTGGATGATGTCATCAGTGATGTCATCAGTGATGTCATTTGAGATGTCATCAGTGATGTCATCAGTGATGTCACTGACCATGCCATGAATGATGTAATATGTGACGTCATGAGCAGTGCATTGCGGGGCGCGAGTTATAGTTAACTGAACTAACTATAACAGTGGAATTTCTATGGTTTTGTACGAATGAAATGTCCAGCTGACTATAACGTCCTTGAAACCTACGGTTTCTTCAGTGAATTTCAAAGGTTTTTTAAATGCTAATTTCTAACTATAACGTCTGTAAAACCTATGGTTTTTTCAGTGAATTTCTAAGGTTTTTTAAATGCTAATTTCTAACTATAACGTCTGTAAAACATATGGTTTTTTCAGTGAATTTCTAAGGTTTTTTAAATGCTAATTTCTAACTATAACGTCTGTAAAACCTATGGTTTTTTCAATTAATTTCAAAGGTTTTTTAAATGCTAATTTCTAACTATAACGTCTGTAAAACCTATGGTTTTTTCAGTGAATTTGATTTTTTTTAACAAATATTAAACTCATATTCTGCTATTTGTCATTAGTACTATTTTTTCTCACTTTTCCACTACAGAAAATAAAATAAAGTGTAAAACTGTTGTGCAATGTAATATATTTCACAAATTACACTGTTACTTATTAAATAATACAACATAATATAACATTTTCAAAACATATTTTTCTCCCTTTTTCTGCTGTTATCAGATTCTACTTAACTTCACTATTCACAGTGATGTCAGTGTAGTATCATCATAAACAGCTGGGAAAAAAAACAATTAACTAGATTGTTAAAAAAAAACAAATGACTAACTCTTACAACCACAATAACAAATTAACACAAATAACACATCCAATACTATTTCCAATTTTTAAATGTTACCTTTACTGTGTACTTTCTCTTGACATTTTTCCTCAAGGCCAAATAATGTGTGGAATTTGTTTTTTTTAAATCATCCAGTATCAATTCCTTAAAGCATCTTCCCATTTTCCCTCTAGGCCGAATAATGTATCTAAAATTTTAGTTTCAGAAATATCAAGTATGAGTTGGGTAATTCATAAGGCAATCTCGGTTTAATTTCCAAGTGTATATCGTTGCAGTGACTCCAACCATTTTTGCATTTTAAATATACAGTATAATGTCCACATGTGATAGTAGCTCCAGCATGGAAAACAATAGTCAGTGTTGTGAAAGTTCTTCCAGAAATAGATACTTGACTAGCAAGAAAATATTTAATTTTCGTTTCCACTTTTCTTCCATTTGGTCTACAGCGTTGTAGCATTAAAATTACATATTTTCCATATCTTTCTAGGCATAATGTAGATAACATTTCTGATTGACAACGAGAACATTTCATATCATGATTTGCTTCTTTTACTAATTTCGGAAAAGGTACAGATTTGCAGTCAGGTATTGTTAAATATAGAAATCGTTCTCTGTCAACTATAGTACTAGAAGTTAATAAACACTGTTCACATTTGTGATCCCATTTGTAACTGAGTCCAAATAAACTCTCAATCTGGATTCCTTCATCTTCTAATACTCCAAGCATAACCATCAGAAACTCTTGTGCATCTTGTTGTATATTAGGACTGAACGTTAAAGATCCAGTACATGTATCCAAGAGTTCTCCAATACCAGAAGCAGTATGGATCTTACTTCTGTCAGTTCTCAATTGTTCAAATAAAGTATAAAGTGCAGAACATAATCTTTTTTCCTGACTTTCCATAATTTCACCATACAGATCTTCTAGATAAAATATAACGTTTAGACTAACATTACCATAGCAGTTGACACCAGAAGCATTTTCTAATTGGTATCCCACAACATTATCACTTGTTTCTATTTTCTGTTTCTTTGCATATTTTCTTTTCTCTTGAATTTTTTTCTGCTTTTCAACCACACTTGATTCATCAACATGTTTGCGTTTTGAACACACAGCACGTTTTTCATAAATAGGATATTCACCTAAAGTTGGTGCATAAATTCTTCTTAAACGATTATATTCTCTTATACAATTTACATCAGCACTAACCTTGTTTTCATCGAAATCAATTAAATACAAACCAGACAATGTTCTAACTCGAGATAATGCAACATATGCCATTCCCTCTTTAAACACAGTTCTTCCAACATTTACTAAAGCATTATCTACACTTAAACCTTGAGATTTATGAATGGTTATTGCATATGCTAAACAGAAAGGAAACTGTTTTCTACAAACATACAAGTCTTTTACCAGCAAAAAACGTACAGCACAACGCCCAATTTGTTTCACCTCTGCAATCTGATCAAATTTAATTTTCAAGAATTCAATTGCATTTCTGTTTTGATATTTTACAAATTCAACAACTTTGCCTATTGCTCCATTCACTAAACCTTGTTCTATATTCAAATTACACCTCAAAATTACCCGACAGTTTATACATACATCTAAAAAAAATTCTAAGCCAGCAGTTTTTGATACAGACTTTTCCAAAGAATCCAATTTAGTCTGTAGTTTATTTGAAAGAAGAATTGTTATTCCTTGATGTTCGATTTTATCAATAGCTTCAATGTGAACTATTTCTTGATTTTCCAATTTCAGAAGCTCTTGATTAAATGTATAACACTCTTCCAGTGTAGGCATTAAGCAAAGTATTTACTTTTTTTCTGCAATGTTCTTGTACAGTACTCCTGCTGGTGTGTTTTCAGTTGTAAACAAGTTCTTTAGTAGACGACTTTGTAAAGCTTGTTTACCATGTTTGCTTAGAACACCAATTCTTACATCTTTTAGAATATTTCCATAATCTTCATCACTTGCTTGTCGCATATTCTGAGTGAGTTCTTTATATTCAAAATTTAACCAGAGATTCACATTTCCAATACTTCCCAAAGATTTCCTAGTGTCTTCATGTAGAAGAGTTTTAAAGACTGGTTCTCCTTTTACAGGAGTTAGTTGTAGCAGATCTCCAAATACAATTAAATGTTTTCCTCCAAAGAGAACGTCAGTAATCTGTTTTTAATACCTGTTGCATTCTTAAATGCACGAAAGCAAGCATTAAGTTTGAGACCATGCTCACCTCATCAATAATTAAAAGTTTCATCTTCTTCAGCACTCTTGACACTTCATAAGAAGCTTCTCCAGACAATGCTCAACTGGTAACATTAGTAATCTATGCAAAGTAATTCCTTTAACATTGTGCGCAGCTAATCCAGTTGGAGCTGTTAGAACACAAGATAAATGTGAACCACTAGTTTCTTTAAGATAACTGGTCAAAACTTTAATTAAAAAACTTTTACCCGTTCCAGCTTGACCACTAATGTACATCAGAATAGGTTTAAATGATGAACATACACATTCTTTTTTTCATGCAACAAACCATGTTCTATCTGTTCTCTCACTTGTACATATATTTCTTTCTGTTCAATATTTACTTGTTCTTCCAACTTTTCCAATGTAATAATCTCCTCTTGTGCTTGTTGCATTGCAATTTCCACTTCATGCATAGCAATCGCTGCTTCATTTTCCACTATTGGTTGTCCAAGTGGATCTTGACTACATGGACCAGAACTTTGACTATCTTGAGAACTTTCATTTGTAACTTCAGCTGTAATAGTCTTTTCCTGTTCAACTTCATCATTCAACATTTTTAAATATGTAGGGAAAATTGAACATGCAATGCTATCTTTACATGCATTAAAAGAATCTTCGTAGCAGTTGAAATCGCCAAGTAATTCACTTTCGCTACGCCATGGTTTGATCAGTTGGAGAAGTGCAAAATAGTAAAATTCTCGCTTGTCTGGAGTTTCACAACTGAGTTTCTTGTGGTTGATAAGGTTACCTTTTGTGTGTTTTACTAAACATCCATGACATCCAACTACTGCATATTTTCCTTGTTTTAAATTCTGTTTAACATTTCTTTTGAAGCTGTAATGTTGAAGTACTTCATACAGACATAGCTGTTCCAGATGTAGACTCCTTTTCGGATAGTATGTATCCAACATATTAGTTTTAAGAATTTCTGTACTGTGTGGTTCATTTGCTGCTAAGTATTCAATTTCTTCTAATGATTTCAACACTCTATTTCGTGTGCAGGCAAGACCTAAACTTACCCAAATGATCCCTCGTGATTTTGAATATAAACTTGAAGAGGACAAGCGGTCTGAACATTCATACGATCCAATTTCTCTGTGGGAAAGCATTTTCAAAGTAAAGCTGTACAATTTTTTGCTAAGGCTCTTCTCTTGTGCAATTTCTTCCCACATTTGTTTCATCTCGGTTTTTTCTGATTTCGTTATATATGATGTAACGTAGCGTGCAACAGCAATTGAGTTGTCTGCAACATATTGGATGTCCATATTTGCATTCCACATTTTTAAAATAACCGGATTGTAGTCATTAATATACTTAGACAGTTCTCTTCTTTTCAAGTTGTAGGTATTCTTTGGAGATTTGCGAGTTATTGTATGCCTTACAGTAGAAAAAAAAGAATTTACTCTTCCTTTAGAAATTACTGGACGTGGAAATCCAAACCGACACTTGGTATAAAATTTTCCTTTAGACTTGTATTTTCGTCGGCAGTACTTTCCACAACGGTGACTTTGGAAATGTAAAACTTGCTGTCTCAAGCTTCTATCTCCTCCTTCTCTTGGAATCTCTCATGTCACATACTGTTCAATGAAAGACAATACTATTTCATCTGAATCAGTTCCAAATTTAGGTGCATCCTTGATCCACAATAGCATATGTATATGAGGAGCACCTCTCGCTTGGTACTCCTTTCTCCAAAAGAAATCGGTAACTTCTCCAAGAGGTAGATTCTTTTTATTGCAGATGAAAGACATCATAGCTTGAAACCTATGATTAATATATCTGCACACATTTACAGGATCCAAAGAACACAGTTCTCCAGGTGCATTCATTTCAACATTCTTTATATTGGAATTTGCTTCTCATAGAAATTCAAGCAAATCTTCCCATGCATACTCTGCACAGCTAAGTGTCACAAACCATGTTGGTGTACCTAAGTTCTGTAACATACACTTCAGTTCTCCATGACGACGATACCAATACTCATTTGTTCCTCGTTGACATGCCATCAAATTAATTAAATGTGCTTCTAAATTTTCATCTGTTTGTTGAACTTTCTCCACAAATTCTTTCGCTGAAAGAAGTGATTGATGAACTCCAGTTTTCAGTATGTGGTTCACTGCATAGGACAGAGAAGACAGATCACTTTCAAACAAAAGGTGAAATATATATGGTATACACTGCCGGAATCTAGGATCTTCAGAGTATAATCTTGTTGAGCGATATTCTGAAGCTGGAATCCGTACAGGTCGGTCATCATATCGTCCACCTTCTCCAGTAGGAAACAACTGTGGAAAACAACGAGCTTCTAAGCTTTTCTCCCATACACTCATTGGAGTTCCCTTTGCTTTTTTCATTTGAAATAACTCAATGCTGTTTCCTATTACTTCTTTTGAATGTAGAGGACATATTGTGTAATGTTCATAAATCTCTTCACTCCTTGACTTGTCCACTTTCTCTATTTGACCACTTGAAATTTCAGATTCATCTTCCATACTTATTACCTGTTCTTGCACATTTACACTTTTATAATAAATATTATTCTCCACAAGATATAACATAGCCTTTTCAAGTTTTTTAACATCCACAAATTCTTGCCATATTTTCCGACTCTTTGTTGGTACTCCATTTACTAGAATCACTACTGCTTCATTTTCATCTTTGTCTCCACCAACAATTTCAATATTTTTCTTAAAATCCAAAGGTAAGTACACTACTCTTTCTTTCAGCCCTCTTTGTAAGAGTGTTGGTGGCAGTTTACCTGTTTTAGGCTCCATGCGAATTATAGTTTGAAATGGATGAACAGATTGAATTAGAACTGACTCATGTGTATTCAAATCTGCCAGTTCCTCCGGAATAGCTACTAATTCTAACTTATTATATACTGCTCTAGCGGGCATTTTGTTCTCTTCTAATTTGTTATAACAATATTTACAAATACGTTGATCACTGCCTAACTCAAATTCACCTTCCACTAACAAGTAAGTTGCAAATTCTTTCCATTTATCATTATTCTTCTTTTCAGATTTCAAATACAAATCAACATTCCTAGTTTGATTTTTATAATTTCTACGTCGACAACAAACACAAACATAGTTTGGAATTTTAGAGCACACTATGTTAAGCTTTCCAATTTCTTCTTCAAACTGATCAATCATAATCACTTTCCCATCTTCTTCAACATCTGTAATTGTCAAACTTTCACTTTCTATACACTGCTGTTCTGAACCAAAATATCGGAACTGAATATCATCACACTTTTTTGTACATCTGATAAAGAACCGTGTAAAAGAGCTGTATTTAGTTCACCTAAGCATAATGCTGGACTTTTTACATAGTACAGTTTCCTTACAAACTTCCGCATTTCTGAATGGTGTACTGCTAACATCCTTAAGTGATGAAAAACACTTTTACACACTTTTCTTGAAAGACAAGCCAGAGAATGCCCATGTTTCTCAGTATATTTTCTTACATTACAAGGATCTAGTGTTTGTAACAACCTAATCTTCTGTTTTACACTTTTCTGTGTATATTCTCGTAACAAATTTCGCATTATATCAATAGATTCCTGTCGAATACTACAAATACTGCTACAACCCCACTTATACACAGGAGCTTGTGTGCGTTCCCCTTGCACTTCTTCAGCTATTAACTGTTCTGCACTAATAGTAACCATTTCCTCTTTTGGAACAGGACAACCATTCTGAACTTCGTAGCAACGACCTCCAGTATCAACAGCAAATGGTAAACTATTTTCTTGGAAGTAACTCTCTTCATTAAAAAAAGGTTCACTATTAGATGTATGTTTCCATTTTCCACTGAAGATTTTACAAAAGTTGCTTCTGTTCACACGTCTTTTTTTTTTACTTTTATCTTTCAGAATCTTCATTGTTTTATCCAACACTTTCATCCTCTTCAAAATGAAAATGAATATTTTTTGTTTTAACTTAAAAGCAGTATCCACTATGCTTTCCACACACTGTTTCTGTTTCAATTGCAGCACTTTCTTTTTATATTTGCGGCATCCTTTTATTAAATTCTGAATTACTCTATTTCGAAAAACTCTTTGATCGAATTTCTTGAAATTGTTTTTGTCTACGGGTAACAAATACTCTTTCCTTATCATGTTTTTTTTCTTGCAATTTGAAGTCGAAGTCTGCTTCTACTTACTTGAAAACATTTTCTTTTTCCTTTGTGCGATGTTATTTTTGTCAGTCAAAAACTTTATTCGATTCAAGAATCATCAAAGTATACAAAACAAATCTTTATCCATATTAATAATTTCATGATTCTTACAAGTGTTAAAAGGTGTCAATTGCAGAAGGATAAGGGTAAAATATATATACATTTTAGTCTTTCTCCTTTTAACCGTCACCCCATCTACAACAAAATTACTTAAAATTCATGCCGATACAGTACAAGGATAACTATTCTATTGTCGCACGCAGCACCCATTTAAATTTCACTTGGTCCCTGAGTTAACCAATGGTTCAATCTAAAATCGTAACTAATTAAAACACATATTAAATTCTAAAAGTCAATATTTTATAAAACTTTTTTAAATGTTTTAAAATTTTAGCCCTTTTCTATGTCTTATGTGGCTGGCAGCCAACAAAAATTTGCTAACACCAAATACAATAAGTTGGCTGCTGTCCGATTGTAATATTCTAAATGACTCCAAATAGCTCCTGATGTTCAAACTTCTGCACAATGGCTTAATCCACTTGCATCTAGGAGTAGTGTAAGCTGCGCAGAAGAATAGGACATGTACAATGTCCTCATTAACACCTAGTGTGCACAGTGAGCATTTAGGGTCATTGGGCGTCACCCGAGAATTTGACCATTTAGCTGTAAAACCATTAACTTGTAATGTTCCATACCTAAATTTCATGTAAAGTGACTTAGCCAATTGCGGATAAATCTCATCGAGAAAGGGCTCAAAACTCGGAATCAATTTAAAAGACAAGAATTGGGTAGTCAATCTCCCCAACTCAGGATTTAAAGTGACTTTGTGCAGTGTAAATTCCCAGTATATAGACCTAATCTCTCTCTTCGAGTCCATAGTCATCAAACTCGGAGTTACCCAATAGCGGCTCATCCCCAAGTCGGTGAGCCATTTACGGATATGGACCAACCAGGGAAAGGTAACAAATTCATCTAGATGCAATAACTCCCTCAAAGTCTGCCTATAGATCTCTAATTCCTCAGTTGTCCATATCCTAATCCAATAGGCCAGTAACCTCCATACTACTAGATGTCCCAGTCTTTTCAGCCCAATATCATGTGTAAGAGGGATCATCGGGGTGTTTTTGGGCAGCCGAGTAAACATTCTAATGATTTTGTTTTCCCCAATGGTAAGGGGCTGGAGATTTTCTCCTCCCCATAGCTCAGATCCATAGAGTGTCGCCGATTGGGCTCTAGCTTTGTATACTTCTAGTGCGGGAGTAATGGCCTTTGATAAGGTGGCATGTTGTTTCTTCGCTATGGGAATGGAGTTCTGCATTAGGATTATACTTGACTTTTTTATTTGCGATTTCCAGGTAAGTTTTGAATTGATTGTAACACCTAGATATACAAAGCTGGAAACACATTCCAAGAGAACCCCATTCAATACTAGTCTTCTCTGGAAGTTTTTATGAGGGTTGATAGCCATATACTTGGTTTTATTGGGATTTATCTCAAGACCCTTTGTCTTGCAGTAGTTGTCTAGGCTATCAAGTAAGTTTTGGAGACCCCTTGGTGTTTGTGACAGCAATATTGTGTCATCTGCAAAGGTAAGGGCACAAATATGTGTACCTCCAAGCTTGGGGGCGTCGTGTTGGGCTGAATACAAGTGTGTTACCATATCATTTACATATAATAAAAACAGAGTTGGCGCCAGGACGCAGCCCTGGCGCACACCTCTCTTAATGGGAATTTCCTCCGTCAGCTCCCCTCCTTGGCCCCAGCGCACCTTTGCAAAGTTGCCGATGTTATTTTCATTAAATGTTCGTAATACTTTTTTTAGAAATTGTCTAGTGATTTTACCAGAAGAAACTCTTTTTGTAGTACTCTCATTTTGTTGTAATCCACATCTTTGACTTTTCTTTAAGTAGATTGCCTTTTTGTTTTTCCTTTTTTTTTTTCAGTTCTTCTAGGCATTTTCAATTTTTAATCCAAACAAAATAATTTTCTGAAAATGAAAAAAAAGTTTCAATTATTTGTTATATCTGTTCAATATGTCAAAATAATCACATACAATTATATAAGTTCCACTGGCGGCTTGCAGAGGAAATGCTGCATGGTACTGGAGCGGAATAAGGGAACAGTAGAGTGGCAGGTAGTGTCATCGGACATACAGCACATATTTATTGAATTATTTAGATTCACCTTCCCATTTTATATGTGACTCCACTACCTCCTACTTTTCCCCTCGCCCCCCGCCCCCCCGTCCCATGCACCCCACCGTCCCACACCACTTCCTCTGCAACCCACTACAGATAACTTTGTAGATACTATTTTGTAAAATTGTTATCTGTATACTTGTGATATTCTCAACTAAATGGCACATGTAAACGTTACCCTTATTAGGTTAACACTTCTATCGGCAACTTAGCAAGCATAACACTGCAGCATATTAGCAAAGATATGGTACAGGCTTACATGTTATTGTGGATGTACATAAACAAGTACAGATCAACTGTTAGAGAGCAACAAAAACTACCGACATGGAGATGGAGAGGGGGGAAAGATTAAAGGGCATATTCACAAGGAGCCATCGCCGAATTAACAGCACTTTATCGCAGCCAAACTCGTGATATATTTACCCCCTCATCCGCAAGCCGGTGTTAACAGCCCACAGCACCAGTATACCCGTGATAGCAGCCTCAAAAAACATCGCCACAGAGGACCCTCGCAAATATCGCTAATGAGATGCAGAGTAGGCGTTCCCGTGACAAAAGCCGAGACAACAGCACACCTCAACATTCACAACGACCAGCCACATCCGCGCTAAAAACAGAAAACCGGCGATAAGGCGCGTTATCACCAGGAAATTTACACCTGCTCTCACCTGGTGTAAAGTCAGACGGCAGCCAGCACCACAAAAGGGAGCACAGCCCAGGGCCACATCCGAAGGGCAACAGATGCCATGGAGCAACTCATCATGTGGCCCGGACACCCAACAGGGCCACAACACCCACCGCCAACACCCCAGGACCCCATCCCACACCCGGAACCCCCCCCGGCACCACCCCCAACCCCGGACTAAGAAATTGCACACCAACACCACGAATCCCAAAACAAACATCTTGCCTGATGTCGCACAAGCAGCAAAATAAACATACATGCGTGACCAAAAAATGGAGAATCGGTCATACAGCAATGCAACCACCAACACAAAACCCCACACAAACAAAAGCAGAAACAACCTCTAGGATGAGTCCTAGCTGCTCCCACTGGACAATCCATAGCACACAGCCCGGTAGCCCAAATCTAAGAGAAGAAGGTGTGCCATGAGCGCAACAAAGGAAAGAGAGGGAGAGAGCGAGGGAGAGAGACGGAGTGAGATAGCACAAGCAGCGCAAGGCCGCACGGGCACATGGCTCCACATGCCAACATGTGTGTGTGCATCGCCATCCGTACACCATGAGCCCAAGGCTGTGTCTCAATCTCAGCGCCAAAGCCACATCACATTCCCAAAACGAAAGTAGTACTGAGACAAACATCAGGGATGAAAGCACCATTGTCCCAATGCAGAAGCCGGGAGGACACCTGCACCTCTGACCTTGGTCCCGAACGCGCCTGGAACACCCTGATAGAGATACAATGGCAGATGGGGATGACTCCCACACCACGCATTCCGCAAATAAACCATCCGACTTATCCACAGCCCACACATAGAAGCCCCTGCCTGTGGTAGCCCTGCATGGGATGCCCTTGACACCCACGGAAACAGCAACCCATGTCCCACAACGTTGCACACACATTCAAATCATTGCTCAGAGCTGTGGCATATCCTCCACACAACAGCCACAGTCCAGAAGAGTGCCTGTTCACGAGACGCACCAACGCAATGGCAGGCCATACCGGGCACATGCACAACACCCATCACGTGGAACAGTACCGTGCACGTATGCTGCATTTACTGGGCGCACTGCCACTGGCAGTGCTGCGGATCAGTTACAGGCTCAGCTTCCGCATTGCCCACGTCACCTGCGTCCAGCCCTGGTTCCACTGCCGAACATGCACATTCGAGTGTCCCATGGATGTCTGCCTATCCAACGCAACTGTTGATGAATTGGACTATGACTTGTGTTTGCGCCCCCTGTTGGATCACGAACAGGAGTGTAACCGAGACAGCCGTGCATGAGGTGCCTTGACATACTGCATATGTATTGGTAGTTGTGCATGGGAGATAGCACAATTTCTCGTGTGCAGTGACCACATCGAGGCGCTCCCCTATTGGGCTGTGTTGCGGATCGGTGAGACGGCGTGGGCTGAGCACACCTGCCCGGACCACCTAATGGATTGGCTCACCCTGGTGTTCCTTGAACATGACAACGACGTACTATTGGAACACATTGCACATGAAGCTGCACGGGCATTCATGGACAAGTAACTACGTACCTGCAGCCACATCCTATTGCCACCCACAGCACATGCCCCAACAACTTGTTGCACAGTGGGGATTGCTCACATATCCCACCAAAACAGAGGACACGTCTGCCTTCGGTCGGACTCTGGATGCATGTGCGTGCAATAACGCGTGTGCACACACACCTGTGCAAAGCGACGCAGGCCCATGGTCCGAGCAACACAGCGTCGTTTGGCAACGTTGCCAATTCGGACACACTACTGGGTGAGAGCACACACATGGCGATGTAGCACAACATGTGAACCTGGTGGCTTCTACTGCACGAGATTGTGAAATCACGATCGGAGAACATGGCGTCTGCTAGCTGAGCAGCCGCGCGTGTCCGTGCTATCTTCCCTCACCTTGCTACCATCAGCGCGATGTTACCGGGTGCTTGAGCTGTGGTTTTTTTTGCGGAGACTGTGAAGACTCTTCTGGAGGCTGAAGGAGTGGTTGCTGAGCTCCAGAGTTTAGCGGGGAGAGAGGCGAATGCTCGTGGAGTCCTTGGGTGCTCCCCGCCCGCCCTGCTTTCCGCGCTGGTGCACGGCCGCCCTGGAGCTGAGGCGCGGCCGCAGAGCAGCGGCTCGCGGGCTCCTCCGGGTCGGCAGTGGCAGCGCCAGTATCGGTCGCTTTTTCGGCGCAGCAGGTGAGGTCGAACTGGGGAGGTCTGCGGAGCCATTCCCGCGGAGCCGGTAGCTCCGGTTTCTTCGACTATCTCACCCGGCTCAACGTCGTCTTCGGGCAGCAAGGGGGACGTATTTCCTGGCCAAATCTTGGAGTCCCCAAATTTAAATATAGAAAACTACCCGCATTCAGGAGGCAAGGATTTGCCATCCAGCGCAGGAGACGGTGGTGTCCCCAAGAACCCTAAGAGCCCAGAAAATCGAGGTAAACCTGGTGTAAAACAAGCAGGAAAAAAAGGTAGGAAACGCGGAGGGTGTCTACCTGGTAATAAAAAGGGGAAAATCAAGGAAAAGGAAAGTGGGGCGCCAGGAAGTCAGTTAGAGGAGGGGCAGGCTTTGGAAGGAGCAGCAGTTAAAAGCACCCCTAGTACCTCCAGCGCGTCCAGTGATTGTTCTGCATTTCAAACCTACCAGGTTAAGGGTAGGAGCATGAAGGGGGGAGAAACAAAACCATCTCTATACATAGTAAAGTTAAGGTTACCCCCTCATTGAGGTCCTTCTTCAGGGTTCAACCAGAGGTATTGATTATTACTAAGCAGGGAGGGGACCGCAGAGAGGACGTTGATATATGTTCTTCTGGTCCTACCGGCTGCTTATCAGGCGAATCCCGGGATAACATGGAGTCCACAGAGCCTCATTTACTGAGAATGGGATACCCACTGAAATTACAGAATCGAGGCCTGAATTAGAGCTAGGGGGGAGAGAGAACTAGGCCTTCAGAGTGCAGCCGCAGTCACCAGTCAATCTATTGACGGAAATGGACCAGGACTTAGGTTGCAGGAGCAGACTGGGCCCCCACTAGTTTAGATGGAAGCTCTGTTTGCCTCATTAAAGGAGGATATCAAGCAAGGCTTTGCGGTATCAGCAGCTAATCAAGGAGAAATAAGGAACTCATGTGAGATCCTAGAAAAAAAGGTGGATCTCTTAAATGCTAGAACCGAATCCCTAGAGCACTCTGTAGATGCGCTAAAGGCCAATTTAGGGTCTGCAGAGGCCAAAATTCAGGATTTACAAAGAGGGGAGGTTGTTCTGCGAGATAGAATGGAGACGCTTGAAAACAACTCCCGCAGGAATAATCTTCGCGTTATGAACGTCCCAGAGGGAAAAGAAGGGTCAGACCTTAAGACCTTCATTGTTAAATTGATCAAGGAAGTTCTGCCACTTGAAGAGTCTACCGAGTTCCTGGAAAAGGACATACAAAGAGTTCATAGGGACCCCTTTCGCCTAAATCCAAATAGGACAAAACCAAGGAAGATTCTTATCAATTTCCTCACTTATGCAGTAAAAGAAAAAATCTTGAATTTGGCTTTGAAAACAAAAACACTAAGGGGCACATTACGATACCCGGCGTAAATAAATCCGCCAGGCATGGAAGCGGCAAAAATCCACCCGCACACACCGCCTGAACACCGACCACGCCATTATGAGTACACAAACTGAAAACCGCCATCGGCGGAAAAATCATACAAAATACCGCCCGCCATCGTCCGAGTCGGAGTCAAACCGCCCGCCACGGACGGAAACACGCACGACAACACAAAACCGCCCGCCCACACGGCCGACACACCGTACGTGAAATTACGATCGCACCGCCATGAGCGCGGAAAACAACAAAAATACCGCCCGCCAGCGCAAACAACGCCGATGAGAATCGACACGGCAGAAGCCATGGCGCCCACGTACCTGCACAGAAACCATCCGCACACAAAACCAATAGCACACAACATGGCCAACAAGTCCACACAGCAAGGCACGCACAAATACACAAGCACAGTACACATCCCGAAAACACCCCCGGACAAACAAAAAATACAAAGGCCAGAACCCCAGACACAACACACCTGAAAACAACAGACCATGAGGACACACCCACATAGGTGAGTACAAAAGCAGCACTCCCACAGACCACAACCCCTTGCTACATTGCAAACCAGAGAGGAGAGGAGAGGACACAGTGACACAGCAAGGACAGCAGCACACCACAGAAACGCACACATCACAACCACCACCACCACCACCACCACCAAACACCGGCACCACAAACCCCCTGCACATTACACAACACACACCGCACCAGCACCACAAACACCATGGCACCACAAAGGATGCCCAAGTTCACGCCCATGGAGCTGACGGTCATGGTCGACGAGATCATCAAGGTGTACCCACAAATCTATGGGAACATGGTCCAGCACACACCACTAGCCACCAGAAACAGAATGTGGACCCGGATCGTAGACCAGGTCAATGCAGTCGGGACCCTGCCCAGGAACAGAACCGAGATAAACAAACGTTGGAATGACGTAAAGAGCCTGGTCAAGAAGAAGGAGGGCAAAAACAGAGAGCTGGCTGCCGTCACTGGCGGAGGGAATCCCGCGCTCTTTAAGACCTTCAAAGCGTGGGAGGAGAAGGTGCGAGTCGTAATACATCCGGAGATCCTCGCCGGATTAGCAGGGGAGTGGAGGCTGGTAAGTACAAACTAATGTATACCAGCACACCGCTATGTACACACATGCGCAACCACCATGCCACAGCTCCCAGGGACAAACACCCCCATGTCCAGCACACAATACACAACACATCACACGCACATGCAACAGACACTACCACACACAGGCCAAACCGAACAACTGTAAGATGCGTGGGGACATGTGTACACTAAGCCAGCCACGTAACCACCAACAGGTCCACAAATATGCCAGAAGCGCCACTACGAGCACCCACCACACCCATGTGTCCGCCACAGCTGCACCAACTGACAAGTAACAGGTAAGTGGCAGGAACACAAAGTGCAGTGGGTCGGAGGGGGACAGCTGAAGTACAACACCCACCAGGCCCCCACTCCCACAGACCAGCAAGGTGGAGCACTCCCCACACCCATGTGTCAGGCACAGCTGCACCAACCGACAAGTAACAGGTAAGTGGCAGGAACACAAAGTGCAGTGGGTGGGACGGTGGACAGCCCAAGTACAACACACACCAGGCCCCAGTCCCACAGCACAGCAAGGAGGAGCATCCCCCACACCCCACAGCCACGTGTCAGCCACCGCAGTGCACAACGACAGCCGAAAGGCAGACATCACGGTCCACAGCAATCGGTGTCAGTGGGTGTACAGCCACCCCCACGACCCACTACACCCCCCACCCCCACAGACCTGCAACATGGAGCACCCCTCGCTAAGAGCCATGTGGCATCCAGTACAGTGCACGCACGAACAACTTGCAGGTGGGAAACTGGACAGGGCTGGATTACTGGAGGCATGAGGACCATAACACCACCAACACATGGGACATGTCACGTAGCACACGAACACGCAGCACCGCCCACCGTCACGAACAAGTGAACAATGTGCACACGGACATGAACAGCAGACTCACACCCCACATGACCCATCACAGACATAGCAACACCCAAGGAGCCACGTCTGCATGCACAAGCCACACTGAATATAGTCCCACACGGCAGCCACTGTGCAACTCATCACACACAACCGAAACACCATTGAAGTCCTGTCCATGTAGCCCCTACTGCCTGTCAACCACACACCCCACAACTACGCCTATGTAAGACAAACAACACTAGACGCAACAGAGCGGAACAACAGAAATGCACACGAACACCACTGAACCCATCAAACACACAGACACACCATGCACATACAACATACCATCCATCCCATCCGTCAGCCCCAGTCTCATGAAAGGCATGTCATCCGCACAGCTGCCACACATACAGCAGTCACGCTAAGACACATGCCCATGACCAACCATGTGCCAGAAGTCAATTAAGCGCACGACACACTGTGAGCAACAACACACAACATGGGCCACACCCCCCGAGCACTGCAGTGATGCACATGGCACAGGGCAGCACGCACACCAAGGAGATGGGACAACTGCAATACGTTGGCTGGCACACAACTATCACTCACTCATAACGATGCGTCCAATGCCATGTCCAGTAACCACAACAGACAGCAAATATGCAGGGCATGTCAGGCATGCACACACCTCAGACCATGCACTGTCATGCTGCCACAACACATGTCACGTTCGGCACCCATGGCTCACAGCATGTACCCCAAAAGCATATACCCTCCCAAATGCGAATCTGGGGCATGGCCCCCATGTTGCCATATGCGTTCCTAAGCGTTCCATTTGAACCCCAAAAGCATATTCCATCCCAAATGCGAATCTGGGGCATGGCCCCCATGTTGCCATATGCGTTCCTAAGCGTTCCAATTGAACTCCAAAAGCAAAGTACAAACCAGACCCAGGATGGGCCAGGAGCCCGCATACACCAGAGTCACAATGAGTAGGGGCAAAGCAACACACCCATCGGCATGGCCAATCCGTCCCATGCCACATGTGCACAGCACACAGTCCCATTGCCTAGCACACACAACTACAGATGCCACAGCCACACACTCGCCTCCGGGAAACCCATGTACGAGATTGCACGAACTGCCAATGTCAGACGACTAATACATACTTCGCCAGGTGCAACACAATAACAAATCTCATTCTCTCCACAGGTGACGAACTGCTGGACGCTGGGGATGGAGACAGCAGCCAGCACAGCCAGCCTACAAGCCCCCAACGAGGACACACGGATCTGGAGGATCTGTCCACCTCTTCGGACACGGACCACCAAGCTGGCCCATCTGGCGTGGCAGGGCCCAGCCGCTCCCCAGGACCCCTCCTACCCACCAACCCATCATCCAGGGATGCTGAACAGTCCCAGTCCCCTGCTGCCACTGTCGTTGCGGCCACACCCACGGTCATTGCGGCCACTACCACTGCCGCAACCGCCACCATCGCCGCACCGACCACCACCGCCTCCACCACCACCACGTCTTCGCTGGCACCAGCCCCAGCGCAGGTGGTGGCCCGGCCGACTGGATCCACCCTGGGAGCCACAGCGAGGACCGTGGTGAGCAATGTGGCTAGTGGGCAGGCCGGTGGCAGCAGGACTGGTAGGAGGAGCAGGGTCAGGGAAACGCCAGCCTCCCCTGGGAGCCATGCCCTGCCTCAAATGGCCAGAGTCCTTGGGGCCTATGAAGAGGCCCAAGGACAATGGGCCAGGTCTGCTACTGACACGCGGGAGGTGCTGGGGGTGCTGAGGTCCATGGACGCCCATATGGGCCAATTCGTGTCCCGTATGGACCAACTCGTGGACCTCATGGGCCAGCTGGTGGTGGCGGTGGGGTCACAGGCAAGGCCAGCAACACCACCTCCGCCACCACCTGCTAGGGCGCAGGGTCGGCCAGCAGTGTCCACTTCCCCTGCGTCCACAGCCAGTGAGCACACCTCACCCACCACCAGCAGGTCGCCACCACACACCCCCTCCCAAACGTGGAAGGGGCCGTCCGAAGAGGAAACAGATCTCCCGGGAGGACTTCGCACGCTCCAGTCGCAAGTGAGGCAGCCAGCCAGCCTTCCGCCAGCCTTCCTTGACCAGCCACTGCATTGACTTGCTCTACGATCCCACTCCACACAGCCATCTGGATGGCATGTGTGTGTTGGACTATGGACATAGAACCAGTGGGTACACCCTGATCATCACGCAGCCATGACCGACAGCTCATTGTCACTGCACGCACCACTTTTGTCATCACCTTACACACAATCACATGTCACAGTTTGTAATAAATGCACCTTTTTCACTAACTGCTGTTTGTGCCCTGTGTCTTTATTGTACGGAATACAACGGCCACCTTGGGCGGAAAGGCACCTGATGCGTGGCATGGAAATGGAATCCGGAGGGCCTGTAGGGACCTAGGGGTGGGAGACAGAACAGGAGCACATTCAATGAGTGTGTCACACACCCATCACACAGTACATGTCAACAACTACAAGCAATGTACACACATCGCACAGAGCAATAGGGCACAATGCCACAGCCACCAACAGTGGCATACTACCCTGGCCATGGAGCGTTGACACACTGCACGCAGTGAACATACGGCCACCCTGACACAGCACACACACACCTGCATAGATACAGACACATCATCCGTCGTACATGGACACTCACCGTCAAGTGAAGTAGCGGGCGATGAGCTGCTGGCGCACATTCCCAGCTTCCTCCTCTCCGCTGTCCACCTCACTCGAGCTGTCCTGGTCTGCGGGCTGGGGCCCTGGTTGATCTCCGTCATCCACAATGAGGGGGATCTGCTTCCGAATGGCCAGATTGTGCAGCATGCAGCACGCCACCACTATCTGGCACACCTTCTGTGGGGAGTACGCCAGTGCACCCCGGTGCGGTCCAGGCACCTGAACCTGGACTTGAGGAGGCCAAAGGTACGCTCGACCACACGTCTGGTCCTCCCATGTGCCTCATTGTAGCGATCGTCTGCTGGGGTGCGAGGATTCCTCAATGGACTGAGCAGCCATGCCCCATTCGGATACGCAGAGTCACCTGGGTGTGAGGGACACAGAGAACCGTTGCTATTCCAACTGGACAGGGGACAGCATCGCACAACCAGCACGCTACACCACTCCACATACTCACCGACAATACAGCCACGATCCTGTTGCAGATTGGCCATCAGTAGTGGCAAGATGCTGTTGCGCATTATGTGTGCGTCATGGGCCGAGCCTGGAAACTTTGCACACACGTGGGTGATCACCATGTCCGCAAGGCACACCACTTGCACATTCAGGAGTGCGTGTGCTTCCTGTTGCGGTACAGGTGCTCAGTGGCCTGTGGTGGAACAAGGCCAACATGAGTGCAGTCAATGGCTCCCACGACGTGTGGGATTCTGCCAAGGGCATAGAATGCACCCTTCACTGCCGCCAATTCACGAGCCCTGGGGAAGCGGATGTACCTGTTCCGGTACAGCATCATGGCTGCCAGTACATCCCTCAGCACCTTGCTGAACATGGGCTGGGACATCCCTCCTCCACTGCCCACTGTGTGCTGGAATGACCCAGTGGCGAAGAAATGCATGGCGGCCATCACCTTAGCCGTGGGGGTGACAGCAGTCGGATACACCCTGCGGGGACGGAGATGGGGCTCTAACATGGCACACAGTCGATGCAGAGTTGGCCTGTCCAGCCGAAACTTCCTGATTACCTCTGTATCGTCCATGTCCGCCAGCAATTGGTATGGGCGGTCAATGTTCGGTCTCCGCCTGGGTTAAATGGCAGAGGACACATGTCAAAGCAACACGGCACATGGCAATTTCGCATACACATCACTGACATGACTGAGCAAGCACATGAGCCACAGCCCAGCTGTCAAGCTGGGACGGCACGGCCACAATACACTTACACAGGTCTCCCAACAATGGCAATGGCAAGTGAGACATACCACTGCCATGTGCATGCACATGGGGATCTAGGCCCCAATGACTTGCGGGCGTGCTGATGGGGACTGACTGCATATTCGTCAAGCGGCAACGCCACGGCAACATGAGTGTCTGCTGAGCATGGTACTGCTTCCGAGGCTGGATGAGTATGGCACACGACGACGACGATGTGGGCACGGGCTGAGCGGCCAATACAAGTGGGACCTGTGGCACGAGGGGATATGAGACAGTAGTAGGTGTCAGCACTGCACCCTATGTACAGCACTGTACGGATCACAGCTCCCGAAACATTGACTGGTGTCCACATTGACAGCCCCATGCCAAGACGGCTGTGTGCTTGCAGTCACACGTCACAGGTGAGAGGTTACATTGCACGTGCCAGGTGGCAGTCGTACATAGTGGGAGCTGGCATGTGTGTGCATGTGTCTCCTGTTCAGGATCCACCAGATGGGCGCTGACTCTGTACTGACCATTGGACACAGCATGTTCCGTGGAAGGCTTGTGTGTGTGGGATGGTGGCACTGGATGTGCCTCCGTTGGGTGGGGGGCCATGCACAGGGCGGGTACGTCGATCATTGCGCATTGTTGGTCACGGTGGGTGCACCAGCTAAGATGTGTTGCCCTGTGTTCAATTCCTATGTCTGCATGATGATGGACTGTGGATGTGGGCAGACTACACATTGGTCGATGTGCTGTCTATATGCATGTGCCTTCACACCAGGCACAGCTGCCCCTGCACATGTGACCCCTGCTGGACTCGCTGCTGGGTCTGTGGAGCTGATGCACCTTCTGCGCGTGGGGCGGACAGCTCTCCTCACTTCCCTCATTGCGCATGTCATGTCTTTGCCGCAGGTGACATGGATCATGGAGGGCCCACATGTACGCGTGGGTAGGCTACACATGATTGTTCACTGGTCGCCACCCCCAGTCAGTGTTTCGAATGGGAAGGTTGTCGTGCTGGTGGTATGTTCGATGTGGCGGATGGGCGGGCCTAGGTGCGGGCTTACATTCCGGACATGGGGGTAGTTGGATTGGCGACTAGTTGCAGTACACACGGGACACGTCTCTTCCTTTCCACATCTGGGTCATCCCTTGTACTAACTGACAGTGATACAGTCATCTTCGCCCCAGCCCTCATGTCCTCCCCTCGCCCCCCAATATGCATGCTCACCTGCGAGGCTAGCGCTTGCACAGGCAGCCCCAAGCTCGCACCAGAGAGGGCAAGGAGTGTATGTGTGGGTCCAGTTGCACGAGTGGGCTGTCTCAGGGTATGATGTGTGGCGGGACACCGTCCACCTGCGTGGTGCCCCAAATGGAGACCCGGCCTGCATGGACTATGCATCACAGTCTTCGCCTTCCGGATCCGCCACCTGCGACACCCAGTGGCTGTGGCTGCCCTTGCGGCCATGCCGCGTCCGTCTGTGGCTGATGGCCCACACATTCACTCTTTGGCCTCTCTGGGGAGGGCTCAGGGGTGGTGGCGCACGCGCTTGCACTTAGTCGCAATGGCATGTGGCGTGGTTGGTATGATGGGCAATGGATGGGATGGTGCGAGCCACCTCCCGTGACGTCAGTGCTGCTCGTGCTGTGGTGCGTCCCCCTACACTTCCATTTGACTTTTTGCCATGCTGGACGTTGAGGTTCTATTGCCTGCGTGATATGACCAGGAGGAGCGCGAGGAGACCTCTCACACACCATGCTCCACTGCCATCCCGTGCCCTGTATCGCCTGTGCGGATTGACTATGTTGGGGTTACACCTGGTCGACTGGGGCTGTGTGTGCCTTGTCAAGGGACATGGCGGGCGCACAACAGGATCCAGCTCGTCCACAGAGGGTGGGCTGAGGTGCGCCTGGTACCGCTTTGTACGTGTGCCCGGCTGCTGTGCACACACGTGTTCACTCCCCCGACAGGTGTCCTCTCACAATGCCCAGGGAAGCGGTGGTGTACTGTTCATGAGCCCTCCCAACACGGCGTGCTCCAACTTGGCATGTGCGCATCTACCCGTCGCACCCACCCACCTGAGCACTGCGTCCATACGACTTCACACGACACATGTGTGTCTTCCACAGTAGTGCTACTCATTTGCGTTGACATCCAATACCAGTGGACTACATGGTCATGTCACGACTGCCGTGTACTTCACATACTCTCATCCTCTCTCATTCGTACTTGTGAAATGAGTCAGCGGAGACAGTTCTGGTTTCAAACATTATATTGAGTCTTCTGTCCTCTGTGATGCAGTATAGTGGACACTACTGGCAGCGGAATACATATTGAGGATATACTGAGCATGATTACAAATGGGATAGGGTGTGGGGTTACATCTGCTTGGCCAAGGCTGTGCTAATGTACATTTACGTATAGCTGCGGAGCTGCGGACTTTGACACAGACGGTATACATGTAGCCTACCAGACCGCTCGGCATCATGGGCACAGTCCATCTCAGTTCCATGTGACAGGTTTGCTGCGGTTGTTCCTCATGCACGCGTGCATGTGAGATGACATCAGGGCATGTGCTTGCGTGCATGCAGCGGCGTGCCACTTGTTGTTGCACTGTGGTGGTTACTGGACATGTCACAGTCACTGGGGTCGTGTTGTTGTTGTATGCACTTGTCGTCCATGCAAAGGTCCTGGTATGGGATGGCGGGGGTGGGAGGGGTGCAGCACCCACAGACTCCAGGCGACCTATTCATGTCCACTGAGCGGTGTGTGTGTCCATGTGCGCTGGATCCATGTCGTGTCCTGGTTGTTCGTGCAGTTCCGTCCATGTGGGTGCGATGCACAGAGCCCATGCCACTGCCTCCCACGATGCATGCGGTGTTCCTGGATGTGATGGGGAACAGTGTGCATGTCCCGGTCATATCCGATGTCATGGCGATGTCGTTGATGGTGTGGTTACAGTTGCCGGTCGTTTGGTATGGCTGTTGTGGTGGTGACTGGCCAGTCCGTGCGGAAGCTGAGCATGGGTGCGGGGTTGGACTTCATAGGTCACTCGGGGAACCTGCGTTGTGGTCCGACGTATTTACAGGTTGTCAGGTATGCGATGCCGTCCAGCAGGGCTTCCATGTCATTGGTGGTGTACATGTTTGCCAGCCAATGAAGCGGATGGTGGCTGTCAAGGTGTTGTTCGTAGGTTGTCCCTTGGAGGACCATGATGGGGCATGCTGGGTGACATTCGATGTAGCTGTTCTCGATGATCCGTCGTGTGGAGGCACAGTGGTTCCATTTCAGTGCGCGTGCGATGTTGGCCACATACGCCATGCCCCCATAGGCAGAGCAGGCCCTGTCGTGTGCGTCCAGAGGGAGGAGTAGTGGTAGCAGGTCCGCCTTCAGACATGCCGGGTTGGAGAGGCATATCTCGACGGGATGCTGGTAGGGACACCTCCGACAGTAGAAGACGGGCATGACGCAGCTGAACAATGTGATGCGGTAAGTCAGTCGGTAACTTACGTTCAGCAGGGACAGGAGATCGCATCCCAATGTATGTATCGTGCTGGTTTGGTACAGCTTGAGCTCTTCGGCGTAGTTGGGTAGGTGTGTTGCGGTTGCCATTTCGCAGCGGTGCGTTGTGGTGGCGTGCTCCGGCTGTGTGTGCAGTCTGCAATGTGCACGCTCCGAGGTTGCTGTGAGCTCTGTGTAGTCGTAGGGAGACAGGACTTGTGTTCTGTTGGCTTGTTTGGAGGACACGGGCCCTCATCCCACATGCTTCTCAGACAGTTCAAGGTCAGTGATGTGTGACTCCTTCCAATTAACTTGCATGTGGCCGACATGGGGGAGTGTTTTCTTCTTTCTTCCCCGTCCGTTGTGTGCTTCTGTGATATGCGCTATCTGCCCTGTGGTCGGTCTCCTCGGCATGCCTGTGTTGGTCTATTCTTGGACAATGGCTGTATTCACCGGCTTCTGTCGTAGGGCTGTGGTTTCGGAGTTGGAATGGAAGGTCATTCAGTGCTGTCTGCTCTCCCTTGTGTGGGCGGCAGGCTGCCTTTCCGCTCTGCGTTGGGCCTTGTGTGTGGATGTAATTCTTGGGCCACCTGTTGTCGGTCACCGGGCTCTTTGGTGTTCCGTTTCATGTGTCTTGTTCATATGTGCAGGGTGGTATGGGTTTTTCAGTGTGGTACTGGCGTTCCTCTTCCCGAAGGGGCCCTGCTTCTCCTAGTTGGTGTTGCCGCCGCTGTGTGCTTCGCCATGTTTGTTACACTGGGGTGTGTCCTGCTGTTGCGTGACTTCACTGACATGCGTGCGTCGGTTGTGTGGCGTTGGGTGTTGTCCGTGAATTGGGCGTTGGGGACATGTCTGTGGCCGGCCTGTCACGTGTCATGTGCGTTCGGGGTGGGGCTGGTGTGTGTGCTGCTTGGTTGTGTCCCTGTGTCTGTGTGCGACGCATGCATGGCGCTGCGGTTGGCCTCTGCGTTGTGCGCATGTGTGGCGGCGTCATCGGCGCTTTGGGGCCGTGACGGGGTGGTTGGTTCCTAGTCCCAGGTGGTGTGTACACATGTGTTCCGCGATGTTTGGATTTGGCCTGTGTGTCATATGTGGATGCAATGGTGGATGTGTAGTGTGCACGCGCTGGTGGGGGTTGTCCGCTTTATCCGCCCTTGCACTGTGTGCGCTGTTTGCGTGCACTTGTTGTGTGTGTGCCTACCTGCGTCTCCGCGGTACGTTGCGTCCTTGGTGGTGCATCAGCAGAAGCATGGGAAGGGCCTGCAGTGCTGGATTCATGCCCGGGGTGCCGCTTCTTCGTTGTCCGTGCTCTGCGTCCGTGTTTCCGCCTCTCTTTCACGTGCGGTGTCTCTTTGCCGTGGGAGCCGTTTGTTTGCGGCATCGTAATTTATGCGCCGGGCGGGACGTGTTTCGTCGGACGGTGTGTGTCAGTTGTGCTGCGCCGCTACGTGTGCGGGCGCACTTTGATGGCGGACGGTGTTGCTGGCTTGCCGGCGGTGTTTGGCCTGCTTTTCGCATCGTAATTGGGCGGGCGTGTGGACTGCTGCGTGCCGGCGGTAACTGGTGGTTTTTGCATCCGCCAGCACGGCGGTAGTGCTTCCGCCCGCCATCGTAATGGGCCCCTAAGAAGCGAGGATTTTTCTTTTGAAGTTCGCTCGGATTTATCGAGAGACTCTCTGGAAAGGCAGTGGGAACTCGGTAGAAGGATGGATAATTTCAAGAAAATCGGAGCAGTAGTACAACTCAAATTTCCGGCTTTCTTAAAAGTTATGTATAATAACAAAATGCATAACATTAGGTCAGTTCAGGAGGCAGACGAATTGCTGGATACTATCAGCAAAGGGGTCCCATAGGCTCTTATGGATAACTTGGGTGATTTTCCCCTAAGGGAGGTGCAGGATTGTGAAACATAGTGTAGTGCTGAGTAGAGCTTCACATTGCTTATAATGTAATTATCAGATCACATCATCGGAAGGTCTGTTTGGCAGAGTAAAAAGTTTTAGATCCTGCATAAATAAGCCAGGGAAGAGTAAATGTACAAAGATAGAAAAAAAAACAAAAAAAAAACCTGCAAATCTTGGAGGTCCTTCGGGCCTCTTAAGTTGTGCCAGAAAGACCATTTTTTACTCTTTATGTTTTTTGATACATAACACTTTTATTTTTGATTAGGAGAATTTTTTTTGTAGGGTAACACATATTCGGGATAGGGATAGAGGGGGGTAGATTACGGACGCCATATCTAGACAACATCTAGTCCAGTCAAATGGGGGAAGGGTTCTCCAAGGGAGGGGGTGGGAGGGGGGTAGGGGAGCACAGGGGGATAAAAAATAAAATTACCCCATTCGTATTAGACTTTTTAGACTTGTTAGGTCTGTTAACCTTAGCTAGGATGGAGTTGGCCGGAATGCAAAAATCCAGGTGCTGTCTCCGCCTTGGTCTAGGCAGGGCTCGGAGTGTTAAGCCTCAAATAACATGACTATACTTCACATATTGTCCTGGAATGTAAATGGCCTGCGCGTGAGGTCACGTAGAGCAAAAATCCTACAATATCTGAGAGATTCCCCAGCGCAGGTCATTGTCATCCAGGAGACCCATCTTCTTGAGGCAGAGACGAAAGAAATACTTATATCTCAGAAATGGGTGGATTCTTTTATCTGTACTGACCAGACGGCCAATATTAGAGGGGTGTTGATTCTCTTCAAAAAGCAAGCTAAAGTCCAGATTTTACAATATAAGGGTGATCCAGGGGGGAGGTGGCTGATATTGAAGATTACTTTAAGGGGTATCCTTTTCACTCTAATTGGCTATTACGGCCCAAACCAGGATGACCCTTCTTGTCTCAAAATTATTTTTTCGCACCTATTGGATTTCTCAGAGCCAGTGATTTGGGCAGGAGATTTTAATATTGTCCTTGATCCTAAACTAGATAAATCCCCAAATAGTAGAGCGCTATCTAGGGCGTCCCTCTTGACAATAATGTCCCAGTTGGGCCTCAGTGATATATGGAGGGAGAGGTCAGGTCAACAACTGGGGGTATCTTATAGGAATTTTAAATATAAACATAAGTCACAAATTGACTATATCCTGATCAGTTATAATCTCAGGGATAGAGTTAAAGATATAAAATACCTGCCATCACACATGTCGGACCACTCTGGTATTGTATTGGCCCTTGACTGTATACAGACACAGCAGGCTAGAGCATGGTCCTTTGATCGATCATTACTACTTGAAGAGGATGAGTCAAGTTTCCTCTCCAGGGAAACAAATTTATTCCTAGAGACCAATTTGGGAACAGCCGATATCACTATAGTTTGGGACACTCTCAAACCTTTTCTGAGGGGTATCATAACTAGTAGGTCGAGTTATAGGCGTAAAAAATATAGAGATGAGACTTTAGCTTTGGAGGTAGAAATGAGGGAAGTGGAGTCAAAAATGAATAGCCAGGCGGGAGTCGGCCAGAAGGAAGATCTGGATAAATTAAAAAAATAGAAGGAACAGCTGGAGGGTATTCTTCAAAGGAGGCTCATGCGTAGATGGGAGGCAAGCAAGATCGCCCAATTTGAGTATGGGGAAGGAGCAGGAAAGTTACTTGCGTGGAAAATCAAAGCAGACCAGCTCTGGAACCATATAAAAGAAATTACTGGGGGGAATGGTGCAGCCTCCACATTTTCAGACGAAGGTACTGATGAGGCCTTTTTGGAATATTTTCAAGAGATATATAAAGAGACCTCCATAGAAAATAAATCTAAAGCAAAAGCATGGTTGGAGAGAACTACTTTAACACCCATTAGCTCCGAGCAACAGATAGACCTGGAACAGACCATTACGCAGGAGGAAGTGAGGAAGGCTATGGCGGACGGTAAAAGGGGCAAAGCTGCTGGTCCCGATGGACTACCAAGTGAACTACATAGATCTCTAGGGGAGGGCATAATTCCAATAATAACCCAACTATTTAATGAAATATTTTTGGAAGGAACTAGCCCACCTGCATCATGGAAAGATGCTACAGTAGTCCTGATTTTGAAACCGGGCAAAAATCCTACCAGCTGTGGGTCATACCGGCCCATATCGCTTTTAAACGCCGATTACAAAATCTTTACCTCTATTTTAGCAACTAGGGGGCCGATTCCGATCTCGGCTGGTAGTGCTCCGAATCGGATTCGGATTTACCGGATCCGATTCGGAGCCCTGTTTCCCGACCGATCGTACGCGGGTCCGGCCGAGCGAGTACGATGCAAGCGCCCGCGACTCGCCGACCGACTCGTACGCGGCTTCAACACGCTCCGACCGACTCGCACGGACACGACCCGCACCGCGCTATGGAGACGTTTCCCGGCCGGGTAAGTACGATGCGCGCCGCGAGCAGTCCGACCGACTCGCGCCGTCCGGCTCGAAAGAGCTGTCGGAGCCGGACTTTGGGGGTCCGCGTCGGACCCCCCTGTACGTGTAGGCGTGCGAGTCGCACACAGGGGGGATCCATGGGTCCCCCCTACCTGTGCATGTACGCCGCAATGCGCATGGACGTGTACCCGCTGTAGGGGCGCCCTTGTTTGCCTCGCACCCATTGAGTCAATGGGAGCCCGCGTACGCGTTGTACGACCGGCTCCCATTGACTTCACTGGGAGTCCGACCGAATCGAGTCCGATAGCATGCGAATGCATCGTACTTGTCCGGTCGGACTGCTAGGGTCCGATTCGGTCGGAATTCTCTCCGGGTCCGGCTCGGTCGGAGAGATTTCCGGCCGGAATCGGAATCGGCCCCTAGGTTGGGGCTGGTGGCGAAGGACATCCTTCACCCCGACCAAAAAGGGTTTGTGAAAGGGAGACAATTGGCAGACCTCACATACGATCTGGTCGGTGCAATAGATATCGCTTCCACCTATTCACTTCCTCTTGCAGCTTTAACCCTGGATGCCACCAAGGCTTTTGACAGGGTAAATTGGAGCTACCTGTCGGAAGTTATGGTGAAATTTAATCTGGGAGATAAGTTTTGCGTTCCATATAGTTGCTATATCAAGCGCCATCGGCCAACCTTTTGGTTAACGGTAGTCTTACTAAGGCATTTAGTATAACTAGGGGGACTCGACAGGGCTGCCCCCTCTCCCCCCTGTTGTTTGATGTGTACATAGAGCCGTTTGCGCAGAGGCTCAGAGAAGATCCTTGAATAGACACGGGGATTGGGAGAGGAGGGTGGCACTGTATGCGGACGACATTCTGATACTCTCAGCAGACTTGGACACATCCCTTCCGGCAGTCATTAGATTGGCGGAGGAATTTGGACAGGTCTCAGGGTATGAGATAAATGCTGGGAAAATGGAGATTATGACATGGAACATCATGGGTACTTCACATCAGATAAGCCACAGCATGCGTTATCTAGGGGTTAGAATCGTCCAAGATATAGATAAAATAGCAGAAACCAACTTAGCACGAGTCCTTCGGGAATGCCATAAACAAATGAAGTCATGGGCCCACCTTCCTTTATCCATCCTGGGGAGGGTGAACTTGGTTAAAATGACGATACTACCTAAGACCACATTCCTCTTTAATACAATTCCCCTTCACTTCGATAAACACATTATAGATAAATTCCAGCAAGAAATAAATTCCTTCATCTGGGCATATAGATCTACTAGAATAGCCTGGAAAAAACTAAGGCATAGGAGGGAGAAAGGAGGTCTTGAGTTACCTGACCTACAGTATTACGCTTGGGCGTTTCAACTTTCACACTCTCGGATGCTATTAAAAATGCCTACTTGCACTGGGGGAGGTGACATGTTATTGGCTATGTTAAAAGGGGCGGGTCTACCGGAGGAGGGCTTCATGTTTAAATTTGGTGACAAATTTTTTTTTAAGAAAGTCAAACTTAAGGTCCTTCAGGGAGTTGCCAGAATACGGGCAAGGTTAAAAAATTTGGTAGGTCTTAATTACTTCTCAAATTTAGCGCCACTTTGGGACTCACCGGGCTCGACGGAATGCCTTCGGGACAGGCTGGCAATGCCACTTAAAGATGCTGGATTAAAAGTATGGGGAGATCTTGTTAGCAATGAAACACTCATCTTATGGGAAGATCTAAAGAGAAGAGTGGGTAGCGGTCTCTCAAGATTTAAGTATATCCAGCTACAAAGCTGGGTACAGTCCCAGATCAGACAGAAAAAATCTATTGGTGGGGGAAGCAGTCTAGAGCATCAGCTAGTCGAGAGGCCAGTAGGGAAGAAGGAGGTCTCACACTGGTATTGGGCTATAGAAGAGGCGGTGGATGGGGAATTTAAGCTTGCTAACGAGCTATGGAGTGAACAGATGCCAAATGCACAGTGCGATCTCCTATGGCAGGATTCGTTTAAAAATCTTTTCAGTTTAGTTAAACCTGCATGGTTGAAGAGGAACCATCTATTCACTGTGCATAGAGCATACCTATCCCCCCTCAAGCTATCAAAAATCCTAAAAGGGTCTCAAGTCAACTGTAAAAAGTGTGGGTTGGCAGAAGCCTCAGACTTACACATGTTTAAAGACTGCCCCCCCATTGGCGCATTTTGGGAAGAAATACGGACAACGATGGAGTTTATCTTGAGAGTACCAATTCAAATGGACCTGACTTTAATAATTTTTGGCCTTAACAGCTACATTGTAGGTCCAGCCAGATCTCTTTTATTCTATTCGATCTTACTGGCAAGGAGACAAATATGTAAACATTGGGTAGACCCTGTCCCTCCTAAACACTCGGATTGGTTGACCTCACTATATGAAACATCTAAGATGGACTTGGCTAGAGCTGGTAGCAAGAAAAAGATTGCATACTGGGACCTGCTGCTTCAATGGAAATAACCTAACTTTATCCATGCTTTGTTATTCTTATTTTATTTATGTCATAATGAAGGGCGGGTCCGATGATTATGCCTTTTGGATACTCCTTGGACTATGCTGGGTCTCCCCCGAGTTATCGAAAGAGTCCATCTGGTCTTTACAGATCAAGCTGGAGTGAAACCTATCCTCTTTTTTGAGGGGTAGTAACATTTCGGTCTGGAAATATACCGCTGCAGGCTGAAGGTACCGAGAGATTCCATCAAAAGAGCCTATGTCATCTCAGGTCGTTGAGTAGGGGTATGAACAGACGGTTTGTTTACTATGGTTAAAGGCGAATGAGGACAACATTTTAAAAAAAAACAAAAAAAAAACATGTGAACCTGTCGGACCCTCACACCTGATTACTGTCGGCAGAGCAGACAATTGCCGCACCCCGGAGGCAGAGTACCATGCAGACCCCACATACAGTGAGATGTGCCCCCTCACACGGGCACTGTGCAGACGCCAAACAACACATGACTCGTCCAGCAAGGCAAGGTGGGCTGTGAGCGTTGCCATATGTGATGAATGTTCTACATTTCAGCCCCAACATCATCTGCCCCTCGACATGTACCCATGCTGCGTGTAAGTGTCTTAAGCATGTCCCTGCCTGTTGTGGCCGTTGCCTCGTCCGTAGTGAGACGCACATGCCAATAAAGCCTATGCCACTCCACTGGTGTCTAACTGTGAGGTGTGTTGTAAAGATTGTCCACTCGTGTGCCACAATGAGCCTCGTCCCAACACAGGGAAGAACTGACTGTCGCATGTGCAATGGGGGTGTATCCCTTTGGCAAGCTCCGCCTCTGTGAGCCATACATTGTTTTTGCATAGGTGCTGGATGACATCTGATGCAGCCCCATCACCTACGCAGTCTGATGTGTCAGGGGCACACAGCCATGCAGCCATCACCCCGCCACACACACCGGACACAGAACCCGTATGAGGGGAGTTTTGTACCACATTGCCTTCATTGCTGATGTTCTGTGATTGCTATGTGTGTGGGCTGCATTGTGGGGGAGTTGCCCCTGCAGCTTTGATTTAGTGTAGCCTTCTCCCCTTGAGACGGGGTGCATTTGGATTGTGTGCTTTGGGTGATGTGTGCTCGCGGACTGATTTTGTGGCCTGGTGCATTGTTGGTCTGCTGCGTGTATTGTAAGGCATGAGTTGTGGTTGCACGCGGACAGGTCGGAGTGTGACCTGCTCCTTTGAGGATGTGATCCGCACTTGGCTCCGTCCATGTCGCTTCGTGGGCCATGTCATTTTGTTTTGCGCAGCTGCTATGCTATCCGACATGCAGTGTTACTTGCATAGTCAGTGTGGGTCACGGATCTGCTGGTTTGCTGGATTCAGCATATGTGCAAGGGTAGGTTGTGATATTGGTGATGGGGGAGCACTCTGTGCACATTGTGGATGGGGGCCTACTTGGCGTTTGGATGTGTGCTGCAGTGTGCCAAGGCATTCAGGGACATGTTCCAGGGTCATTGTGGGTATACTGCGTGCTGCACAAATCAACGCCGTATCTGATTTACAAAACTACAAACTCGTTTAAACATAACAAACTATACTGCTTATTTGTTACCTCTATACCTTACTCCTAAAACCATGTAATCTTTCAAACATATGTCACGTCACCTTTGTACCATTCAAACTGATTACGACCTTCTCTTTACACTACAGATCCCATGAACATGCTAATAAAGGTATAAGTGCTATTTTCATACTAGATAAAGCTCTCTTACTTAATTTTTATAAACACTACTGTTTGGTGCACAAAATGGGGGTGACACATGAGGAGAGGAAACGGAGGTGTAATCCCTACACTTTTATTGTACCGTTCCTTTAATATACGTATATTGAGCGTTTTAAGTGGGATAAAAAAAATGCGGGTGTTTAAAAGGGGTAGCAGTGTTCAGCACCGGTAAGACCCAGCCCACTTAAAGTCCTGCGTATATTCAGCACAGACTCATACCCTAACAATTGTCATCACTTATAATCACAGTTAGTTTACTAGTGTGAAAAAATCGTACAGAAAATTTACTAAGAACATTTTTAATTGTTTTTTATCTCTCACACATTTATAAAATATCTCTTGTAAAGAAACGCCCCTCTCCACCTTTACTTGGTATGAACGAGCAATAAATAATACCTTTACCAGCATCTAGTTACTAACTATTAACACTGTGCACTGTACCCAATTGTAAAGCAGAAATAGTGTTTAGATTATGTCTTAAAGTATCATCAAATGATTCAAACCATGCATACATACACAAAGCAACGTGCACGTTTACTTTGTCCATTTACTCTCTATGTAATCTGTGCACATTCTGAACGGGTTCGCAGTATATCACCTGTTTTCACTTATACTCAAAAAGTACCTTCAGTAAAAAAATGACATCACAACCTATGCATATGTAATATTTCCTACATAATACAGTGCATTTCTATACCATTGAAACTAATTGCAACATTCTTTATATAGTACAAATTCTACCAATATGCCAATAAACCTATAAGTGCTATTTTTATAATACAAAAAGGTGTATTAGATTATTTTTAATAAACAGTACTGCTGGGAGCACAAAATGGTGGTGCAAGGTAGACAGAGTAAATGAAGGTGTAATTCCAAACTTTTATGTATCGTCCCTTTACTATACGTATATTAACAGCTTTAACTGGGATGAAAAAATTGGCGGCTCTCTTAAAGGGGTGGCGGAGCCTACTACTGATAAGACCCGGACCACTTAAACGCCTGCGTATATTCAGTAGAGGAACACACCGTGACAATAACTCTCACTAATAATCACATTTACTTTAGCACTGTGAACAAAATCGTACAGAAAATATACAAAGAACATTTTCATTTATTTTTTATCTCTCACATATGTAAAAACAATTACTTCTGAGGAAACGCTCCCCAACAACTTAGATTTCCTAAAAACACCCAAATGCAAAGCCTCGCAGTACCACACCAGCCTTGACTGACATTGAAATCTACCTCTCAGTGTAAAAAATGAGACCACAAACTGTGCACATAACATTTCTTTTTTTTTCCCCATCTCTGTTGAGTTAATAACACATTAATTTTCTACTGTCACCCCTTCTCCACTATTTCCAGACTGAGCATAATTTCCAAACGTGCGACATTCTGTTTATCTCGCCGCAATAGATATACAAATGGAAATTAACGCTACATCGAATTTTCAAAACCATACAGGGCCATATTCACAAGAATGGCGATAACATTATCGCCGCTTTAGCGGCAGGAAACTGCCGCTAAAGCGGCGATAATGTTATCGCTGGTCTTGAGTATATCGCCCACAGTCTTTTACAGATGACAACTTACACCTTTTGTTTGTGAAAAACTCCTAAACATCTATAAAGTACTTGTTTAACAACTAGTTACTCATTATGCATATTTTAGAACCAATAAAACACCAGACTTTACTAACACTATGTTATTTAGAAATAAAAAATACTTTCAAAGTTAAAAATATCGTCTCAAATACTTAACGACTACTACAAAACACAAAACACCTCTTTTTGATTTCTAATTTACCTTCGTAGTTGGTATGCAGATTTCAAATGTCACAAACGCATGCAATTCTTTTCTTGTCACACAGTACATGTAATGTACCGCTTTCATCAAGAATGGAACCAGTAATGGCACAATTTCCCTGTTGCTCCACACATAAATACATGTAAAGAACAAATCAGAACAGTTCCTTATTTTTTTAGATTGCAAAACCTCTCTTTATTGGTTATTTTTGAACTTTCCATATAAACAGTTTTTTTAAGGACACATACAGGTGAAAAGTTCAACGTATTGTATCAACACTTTCTAGAACATTCTACGACATGTGCAGGTTAAAAGTTCATCATTTTTTTAAACCTACCGATATATTTTTTTACAACATTTTCTCCAACATTTAATGGCACGTGCAGGTCAAAAGTTCACCATTCTTTCAAGTTTGAACTGCACCTTCCAAATACAATTAGCAGGTGTGGTTGAGCTGAGAAAATTTCATCCTATAATATGTACTCCACGTATAAACGGCTTTTTTATTAACCAATCACAAAGATGCTTTTCATCAAAACTAAAATACACCCTACTTTTTAGGACACAATACATTTCATCTCCCAATCGGTTAACGTTTTGTATGTGAAAAAAAGTAGTTCCCCATGTTTAAACATATCTCTCATTCTACGAACGGATTGCATGAGCTACAGACATTTATCCATATCTTCTAGCCATACCTTCAAAATGCTAGTGTGGAGTGTAGGACATAGCTATGTTTTCTGGTGCAAGAGGTATGCAGAACAGAGACGTATTGACTTAGACCTAGGTTTACAAAATGTGCACATTAAATGGTTTGCACAGAGAGGATTGAAGTGGCACCAATTGCTCCCTTTGGTTAAAACCTGTTTGCATCTCCAACACCCTGATCTCATGATTGTGCACTGTGGTGGTAACGACCTCGGCACATTAACTGGGGTAGGTTTGACTCATTGTCAGTGAAATTGCTCTCCCACCCTCGCAGCTCCACCATTAAGTGAGGCCTGCCCCTGCACTCTCGAGTGTTGGTGATCGAGGCCCTCCTCCACCCGCAGGTTTCCCTGCGCCTCATCCCTGGTGGTCCAGTGGACCTCTGTCTCCTTCCTCTAACTCTGCTCTTTCACTCGTTTTTCTACCCTTTTTATCTTTCACCTTTCTGCACTTTTCTGCATCTCTGCTCTTTTGTGCCTTATTTCTGCTCATTTTCCCTTCCTCTCGCTCTGCCCTTTCACTTGTTTTCACTCGTTTTTCTACCCTCTTTTATCTTTCACATTTCTGCACTTTTCTGCATCTCTGCTCTTTTGTGCCTTATTTCTGCTCATTTTCCCTTCCTCTCGCTCTGCCCTTTCACTAGTTTTCACTCGCTTTTCTACCCTCTTTTATCTTTCACCTTTCTGCATCTCTGCTCTTTTGTGCCTTATTTCTGCCTATTTTCCCTTTTTCTTTATCCCTTATTTCCTCCCTTTACCTTTCCCCGCCGCTGCTGCCCCCGCGGCCCCTCCCCCCCAGCGCGACCGGCCAATCCAGCTCCCCTCCCCGCCTCCCAGCTGTCCAGCCCTCCCCGACCCCTAGTTAATGGCGGCCACCGCGGGCGCGCCGCTGACGCGCCGCTGGCGCGCCGAAGGCGCGTCAAAGGCAAGCCCGTCTGCGCCCGTCCGTGACCCGACCGCGACCAGCGCCAGGAACCCTGGACCTCCGCCCGCCAACGCTACGACCCAGCAGCACTCCACGCACTCAACCCAGGCCGCAACAACAACTGCAAGCTAGCATCACCAGCCGACTCCCATGGACCCTTCAGCTGTCACCGCTGCCGGCACACCTGCAGCGCCGGCACACCTGCAGCACCGCCAAGAACACGGATCCAGCACAACCCGCCCACAAGAACACAACCGAACCGAAGACCCTGCAATGCATCCTCCTCAACGTCCGATCCCTCCACAAACACGCCACAGAAATCTGGGACCTCCTCGACAGCACCACCCCGGACGTAGCGTTCTTCACCGAAACCTGGACCAACACCACCTCGGGACCGGACATCGCCATCGCCATCCCCCAAGGATACAAGATCTCCAGGAAGGACCGCCCCACCCGCCCAGGAGGAGGAATCGCCATCGTCCACAAATCCAGCCTCCGCCTGAGCACACTCCCTGACGAGCCCACAGAACTGATGGAACACCTTCACTTCAAGATACTGGCCAGCCCCACCGCCACCCTCCGAGGAAACCTCATCTACCGACCCCCTGGACCCCGCGGACCCTTCGCCAACTCCATCACGGACATTGTCTCCCCACAGGCCATCGCATCCACCAACTACACCCTGCTGGGAGACCTCAACTTCCACCTCGACAACCAACTGGACCACAACACCACATCCCTCCTGGACAACCTCCACAACATTGGACTGCGCCAGATCGTGACCGAGCCCACGCACTCAGCAGGACACACCCTCGACCCCTTCTTCACTACAGGAAACTCCATCACCTTCAGCCACACCACCGAACTCCCATGGACCGACCATCGTTGCGTCCACTTCACCTTCAGAACACCCACCATCCACAGACACCAGCACCTGCTTCCACGAAAAAACTGGACCAAAATCACCGACGACCAGCTCAACCAACCATCGCGGAAAACGACGACCCCAACACCGCAGCCCGAACCCTGCATAGATGGATCACGGACAGCACCAACACCATAGCCCTCCTCAAGAAAAACAACAATACACGCGCCAAGAAAGCCAGATGGTTTACCACCAAACTTCGAGAGTCCAGAAGCACATGCCGCCGCCTCGAAAAGGCCTGGAGGAACACCAAATCCACAGAAGCCCACGACAACTTCAGAGCCGCCACCAACGCCCACCATCAACTCATCAGAGAAACGAGGAAAAAAGCGATTGAAGACAGAATCTCCACCCACGCGCACAACAGCAAGGAACTCTTCAGCATCATCAAGGAGTTCGCCCAACCCACTAGCGAGTCTACCGACATCCCTCCCTGACAAGACCTCTGCGACAAACTCAGCACCTTTTTCCACCACAAAATCAAGAGCATCTACGACAACTTCGATGAAGACAACCAACACACTGAACCCTCACCAACCACCCCCGACACCCGGAAACCAGCGATTGACGACTGGACAGCCCTCACCACGGAAGACACACTGAAGACAATGAAGTCAATCCACTCAGGGGCCCCCACGGACCCCTGCCCCCACCACATCTTCAACCGAGCCGCCGACACCATCGCACCCATGCTCCGCCACACCATCAACCGCTCCCTGGCGACCGCCTCGTTCCCCGACGACTGGAAACACACCGAGGTCAACCCCCTCCTAAAGAAACCCTCAGCGGACCCCACCGACCTCAAAAACTACAGACCCATCTCCCTGCTCCTGTTCCCAGCGAAAGTCATCGAGAAAGCCATCAACAGCCAACTCGCCACATTCATTGAAGAACACAACACCCTCGACTCCTCCCAATCCGGCTTCAGAAAAAACCACAGTACGGAAACCGCCCTCCTCGCCGCAACAGACGACATCCGCACCCTACTGGACAAAGGAGAAACAGTAGCCCTCACCCTCCTCGACCTATCAGTGGCGTTCGACACAGTCTCCCACCGCACCCTAATACGCAGACTCTACGACGCAGGAATCCAGGACAAGGCCCTCGACTGGATCCGCTCCTTCCTCTCTGGCAGGACGCAGCGGGTCAGACTCCCCCTTTCCTCTCGGACCCCACACCTACCACCTGCGGAGTCCCCCAGGGCTCCTCCCTCAGCCCGACGCTCTTCAACGTCTACATGGCTCCACTCGCCCCCATCGTCAGAACCTACGGACTCAACATCGTGTCATACGCAGACGACACCCAGCTCATCCTCTCCCTATCCAACGAGCCCAACACCGCCAGACGCAACTTTCGAGAAGGCATGGAAGCCGTCGCCAAATGGATGAAAAACAGCTGCCTACAACTAAACACCAACAAAACAGAAGTACTCCTCATGGGCCCAAACCCCGATGCCTGGAGCGACACCTGGTGGCCCCCCGCCCTCGGAAACCCGCCAACCCCCACGGACCACGCACGCAACCTGGGAATCATCCTGGACTCCGAGCTCAAAATGGACCGCCAGATCAACTCTGTCTCGTCTTCCTGCTTCCACACCCTCCGCCTCCTTCGTAAGACCTTCAAATGGATCCCCCTCGAACACCGAAAGACCGTCACTCACGCCCTGGTCACCAGCAGACTCGACTACGGCAATGCACTCTACGCCGGAATAAACAAAAACCTCACCCGCAAGCTACAGAACATCCAGAACGCCGCCGCAAGACTGGTCCTCAACCTGCCAAAACACTGCCACATCTCCCAGCACCTGCGCACACTCCACTGGCTCCCTGTCGAGGCGAGAATCACCTTCAAGATGCTCACCCACGCACACAAGGCCCTCCACGGCACCAGACCAGCATACCTGAACAGACGACTCAAATTCCACGCACCCCAAAGGACCCTACGATCAGCCCAGCTCTCCTACGCCGTGGTCCCCAGCACCAGAAAGACCAGATCGGGAGGCCGCTCCTTCTCCTTCCTCACGGCCAAAGCATGGAACGCCCTTCCGCTCCACCTCAGACAGGCAACATCGCTCCCCATCTTTGCAAGAAACCTCAAAACCTGGCTTTTCGACAGACCCCCTCCTTGATGGATGGAACCTGCACCCCCCCCCAGTGCCTTGAGACACTTACGGGTGAGTAGTCGCGCTTTAACAAACCCCTGATTGATTGATTGATAGGTTTGGAAATGCTTATGAAGGACACCTTTGGACAATTGATGTTACTTTTGGCTCAAACTGTCTTTGTATATTCCAATGTATGCCAAAGACAGAAGTGGAAATGGTCAAACCAATTTTGTCATAAGATTGAAAAATCTAGGAAGAATGTCAACAAAGCTGTATCTGCATACCTCAGAGACCATAGAATGGGGTCGATCTACAACAACAACATACGTTTTGATATGGCTGATATCTACAGAAGTGATGGAGTACACTTCACAGATGAGGGAAACCGAGTTTTCCTGATTAACCTGAAGCTGTGCATCCGCACTTATATGTAGCTCCAACTAATAAACACAAGGGCTCTTTTTAGAGCTGCCTTATATTCCCAATTTCGGCTCGCAGAGTGTCCGCTGCGGTTCGGCTAGCAGAGGGACACCTGCGGGCCGTCGGGCAGGCTCGCAGGGGAAGAGCTGCGGCCCGTGGGCTCAGCTCGCAGAGGGAGACCTACGAGCCGTTGGCTCGCAAAAGCACAGCACCGTACTGGCTCGCAGAGGGAGAGCTGTGGTCTGACTCGCAGAGGGAGACCAACGGGCCAACAGGCCTGCTAGCAGAGACACAGCTATCAGTTAACGGGCTGGCTCGCAGACATACAGCTGCGAGCCCTCCGAGCTGCAACCCGACGGGCTAACTCGCAGAGGGAGAGTAACGGGCCGACGGGCCTGCTAGCACAGACACAGCTACGAGCTAACGAGGTGGCTCACAGAGGTAGAGCTGTGGGCCCGACGGCTCGCAGACACAGAGCTGTGAGCCGACGGACTGGCTTCTAAAGGCATAGCCGCAAGCTGATGATGTGGGGAGAGGGAGCGTAAAAGGAGTCTCTCGCACACACAGAGCTGCGGTATATTTGTAGTGTTGCCTCGCAGAGGTAGAACTACGGACCTGATGCCTTGTAGAGGGAGAGTTGTGAGCTGACGGACTGAATCACAAAATGGCTGCCAACACTTCCTAGTTTCAACAGTTCGCAGCCAATCAGCCGCAAGCTCGTGCTCGTAACGCCTCAGCCAATCAGATCTCAGAATTCTTAAATATCGATATCTGGAAAATTTGATATTTTTCTAAAACTACTGAACGGATTTACCCCATTTAAACAAAAGCGTGCTTTCTGGACCAAGACCTTTCTCTCTGCCAAATTTGGTGTAATTCCGTTCAGCAGTTTGACCTGTAGCCTTGTCTAAAGTTTCCTATGGAAATTGCATGGAGAAAACACGTTTTGGGACCCCTTTTGTGAAGCCCCCCCAAACTTTTTGGATAGGAGCTAACCTGAAAAGAGGAGCTTTTTGGAAAATTTCGTAAAGATTCGTCAAACGACGCCAAAGTTATAAGCACATCAAAAAATGCTTTTCCTATGGAAACGTGGTCTTAACTATAACTATCTACTGGCGACCGCCAGGAGATGATATATATATATATATATATATATATATATATATATATATATATATATATATATATATATATATATATATATATATATATATATATATATATATATATATATATATATATATATATATATTACCTACTGGCGGTCGCCAGTAGGTAGTTATAGTTAGGACCTTGTTTCTATTCAAAAAGCGTTTTTTCTTTTGCTAATATCGTTGGTGCCATTTGACGAATCTTCGTGAAAGTTTCAAAACTAATGGGGCGCTCCGGTCAGGTACTGTCTTGAACGTTTCGGGGTGATTCGTCAAGCGGGGGCCGAGAAAAAAGGGGAGTCCCAAAACGCATTTTCCACATGTTAATTTCCATAGGAAACTTTAGACAAGGCTACAGCCCGAACTGCTGAACGGAATTACACCAAATTTGGCAAAAGGTAGCTCTTGGTTCAGAAAGCGCCTTTTCTTAAATGGTGTAAATCCGTTCAGTAGTTTTTCAAATATTAAAGGGACAAGAAATGTATATATCTGGGCGGAGCCTAACCACACATCTCATCGTGCGATCTGATTGGCTGTCAGCACTTCATCCAAGAAGTGTTGGCAGCCATCTTGGGACCAATATACCTGATAGCACCCCATTAAAATGCATTGTAGTGAATGGAAGGTTTTGAGGGTCACCAAAAGGAGAACGTATAAAGGGTGATAAGACTTTAGTTACATTATAAATCATTTGTTAATGGTACCATACTAATTTTAGGAATTGTGGTGTGTTCTAAGGTGATTTTACCCTGTGAAAAAGCCTTCTGCTGGGATATCATGAATCATGTTTGAGAGAAAACTATTTTCTCATACTGTTCCCATAGAGGATTGGAAGGTGATCTAGAAGCTAAAATGAGAGCATATTTTCTGTAAATTCACATTATCTTTCTCAGTCATGTGAGAATGAAGTCTGACATTCTCAGTAAAACATGTACATCCAACAAGGGCAGAGACTATCAGTTGATTCCTTTGTGTTCTACTGCAGCTTCCCAGAGTATTCTAAAGAACAACTAGAGCGCTAACAGTCTTACTTATGACAAACGTATGGCACACCTGAAGCCATCTTGATTGGAATAAAGTGGTAACACTTAAAACATTTAATTTAAAAAGGAACAAAATGAGGGATTCATTTTGCCATAGAAATTATGATTAGTGCTGCAGAAAGAAAAATTAGGGCACAGTTTGAGTGACTTCTCAAATCCTCTTCTATTTCATTAAAAAATTCTGACATGCAGACTGAAACATGCACTTTCAATACCAGCAGCAGACTTCCCTGGTGAGCAGTAGATTTACTACAGTGATCTAATGAGCAACTAGACTGCTAACATTCTGAATTTACGGCAAATGTGTGACACATCTGAATGCCTTCTTGATGGAATCAAAGTAAAAACTGAAAGTATTTCCTACTGAGGAGACTGTAGTAAATGAGGAAATTAGGAAACTTCATAACAAATAAGTCTCGCAAGATGGCCACCAGAGACAAAAGAGCCCAAATGTAGCACAAATATCACCCAGATGTAGCCCACGTATAGCCCAATGACAGAATGTCCCAGAGTGTTCTAAAGAACAACTAGAGCGCTAACAGTCTTACTTATGACAAAAGTATGGCACACCTGAAGCCATCTTGATTGGAATAAAGTGGTAACACTTAAAACATTTAATTTAAAAAGGAACAAAATGAGGGGGTTCATTTTGCCATAGAAATTATGATTAGGGCTGCAGAAAGAAAAATTAGGACATGTTTCAAGTGTGATCTCAAATATCTTCCTGTTATATTTCAACAGGAGCAGCCTGTCAGTTGATGCCTTTGTGTTCTACTGCAGCTTCCCAGAGTGTTCTAAAGAACAACTAGACGCTAACAGTCTTACTTATGACAAAATTATGGCACACCTGAAGCCATCTTGATTGGAATAAACTGGTAACTCTTAAAACATTTAATTTAAAAAGGAACAAAATGAGGGGTTCATTTTGTCATAGAAATTATGGTTAGTGCTGTAGAAAGAAAAATTAGGACATGTTTTAAGTGAGATCTCAAATATCTTCCTGTTATATTTCAACAGGAGCAGCCTGTCAGTTGATGCCTTTGTGTTCTACTGCAGCTTCCCAGAGTGTTCTAAAGAACAACTAGAGAGCTAACAGTCTTACTTATGACAAAAGTATGGCACACCTGAAGCCATCTTGATTGGAATAAACTGGTAACACTTAAAACATTTACTTTAAAAAGGAACAAAATGAGGGGGTTCATTTTGCCATAGAAATTATGGTTAGTGCTGTAGAAAGAAAAATTAGGACATGTTTTAAGTGAGATCTCAAATATCTTCCTGTTATATTTCAATAGGAGCAGCCTGTCAGTTGATGCCTTTGTGTTCTACTGCAGCTTCCCAGAGTGTTCTAAAGAACAACTAGAGAGCTAACAGTCTTACTTATGACAAAAGTATGGCACACCTGAAGCCATCTTGATTGGAATAAACTGGTAACACTTAAAACATTTAATTTAAAAGGAACAAAATGAGGGGGATCATTTTGCCATAGAAATTATGATTAGTGCTGTAGAAAGAAAAATTAGGACATGTTTTAAGTGAGATCTCAAATATCTTCCTGTTATATTTCAACAGGAGCAGCCTGTCAGTTGATGCCTTTGTGTTCTACTGCAGCTTCCCAGAGTGTTCTAAAGAACAACTAGAGTGCTAACAGCCTTACTTATGACAAAAGTATGGCACACCTGAAGCCATCTTGATTGGAATAAACTGGTAACACTTAAAACATTTAATTTAAAAAGGAACAAAATGATGGGGTTCATTTTGTCATAGAAATTATGGTTAGTGCTGTAGAAAGAAAAATTAGGACATGTTTCAAGTGTGATCTCAAATATCTTCCTGTTATATTTCAACAGGAGCAGCCTGTCAGTTGATGCCTTTGTGTTCTACTGCAGCTTCCCAGAGTGTTCTAAAGAACAACTAGAGCGCTAACAGTCTTATTATGACAAAATTATGGCACACCTGAAGCCATCTTGATTGGAATAAACTGGTAACTCTTAAAACATTTAATTTAAAAAGGAACAAAATGAGGGGGTTCATTTTGTCATAGAAATTATGGTTAGTGCTGTAGAAAGAAAAATTAGGACATGTTTTAAGTGAGATCTCAAATATCTTCCTGTTATATTTCAACAGGAGCAGCCTGTCAGTTGATGCCTTTGTGTTCTACTGCAGCTTCCCAGAGTGTTCTAAAGAACAACTAGAGCGCTAACAGTCTTACTTATGACAAAAGTATGGCACACCTGAAGCCATCTTGATTGGAATAAACTGGTAACACTTAAAACATTTAATTTAAAAAGGAACAAAATGAGGGGGTTCATTTTGCCATAGAAATTATGGTTAGTGCTGCAGAAAGAAAATTTAGGGCATGTTTTAAGTGAGATCTCAAATGCTCTTCTATTTCATTAGAAAATTCTGACATGCAGACTGAAACAATCACTTTCAATACCAGCAGTAGACTTCCAGTTAACTCCCTGGTGAGCAGTAGCTTTACTACAGTGATCTAATGAGCAACTAGAGTGCCAACATTCTGAATTTATGGCAAATGTGTGACACATCTGAATGCCTTCTTGATGGAATCAAAGTAAAAAACTGAAAGCATTTCCTACTGAGGAGACTGCAGTAAATGACGAAATTAAGAAACTTCATAACAAATAAGTCTCCCAAGATGGCCACCAGAGAAAAAAGAGCCCAAATGTAGCACAAATATCACCCAGATGTAGCCCACATATAGCCCAATGACAAAAGTGTGCAAAACACTTTTTATTTTTAGTTTTTCTGCAGTTTTATATAGTGCAAACTGGTCAGGTATTGGAGCGTTACATCTTACTTGGACCCCTTATTGCGTATTTTGCACTGAAGTACATGAGATTGATCTTGCGAAACATTGAACTTTACGACTCTGTTAACCTGAAGTTGCTCTGAACCGGGCTTTGTAACACCCGTTTTTACCTACTGGTTTTAATTAATTCTCACTGTATTGTATTAGGAATGAGGATTTACTGTTTTTATGTACACTTTTATGATCTATGTTTCTAAATCAGATCAAATAAAGTTTAATGAATTCTATGGCAGGACGGAGGCAAGGATTATGCATATCTTTCCTCACTTTATTTGCATAGCAGTTCAAAGAAAACGTAACACAACAATCATTAAACAAAAGACTACACAACCCATGAACCATTAGGGGTAGTCTCCAAGGCAACTATAGTCCAATCATATCACAGTCCATCATATATAATATTGTGACGTTCCTTCCGCTTCCTCTTTCTTCACTGCTCGTCAGTTAAGTGCATTCCTTACATTCTTGGCTTAATCTGACGTTGTTGCTGTTTGTATAGCGGTTTCTTGTGCACGTTATTAGCATTATTGCCTTGGTATTGTTTCATATTCCCTGCGCAGCAAGCTCTTGCCCGAGCGCGTTCTCCCCTCGCAGTTTCTCCCGCTGTGTGCTCTGCGCGCGGTGAGCTCCTGTCAGGCGCGTCTGGTCCGAGCGAGGCAGCTCCGTCGAGCGCTCCCGCTGGTCTTTACGCGCGTTTGGGAATCCGGTCACTCCTTTAGTGTCCGCTTGATTCCCGACCAACCCTCGCCTAATTTTGACACCGCTACGTGGTTTTTTCCCCACACGGCCACGTTAGTGACCAGCGCCACCTGGTGGTGGTAATTGGTATTGCGCCTCAGTCTATTCTTATAACAGCTTCGGGAAAGCCCAGCTGTTGGAGCACCGAGCGAGGGGGCTGTCTTAAGGATTTTAAGGGCATTTGTTCTGTGCTCACACCCTCTGCTATCATGTCTTCTCCAGCAGACCATTTTTACTCCTCCTACCAGGAAGTGGAGGAGGAATGGCCCCCAACTTCTCCCTCCAGCAGTGGACCAAGCCCTCTCTCTGGCTATTTCTAGGGCGCTGGCTCCTCTTAGGGATCAGGTTGATAAGCTGGTGAAAAGCATCCCTGGGGTGTTCAGTGACCCAGATCTGGTGGTGGCGGGTCCAAGTAGCTCCCAGATGGGGAATAAAAGGGCCGTTAAGCATAACGCGGGGCACTTGGAAGGATTTGATAAACTTATGGAGTCCTTCCTCAAGAGTGCGCGAATGCTAAAACATGCACCTTGCCGGGAGGAGGAGGGGCCCGGAGAAAATTGCGACACTGTCACCACTATTGTAGACCCCGACGGCGGGTTTCCCTTAGAGAGAGAGGGTGTATCGGAGGACGATTTCTCCTCCGATGAGGATAAGGACTCGGGGCGTCCCTGGCGTCCAGAGTCCCACTCCTCTCCATCCCCGGTTGGGGACGGGGTCCACTCGGACATGTTCGAGCCTACCCAAATTTACCATCCTAGGTCGGCAGAGTGGACACCTGACGCCAAAGTGGCAGAGTATGTGGTGGGGAAAATCTATCAACCCCTTGAAAGGGAGGTCAGGAATAGGATGAGGGGAGAATGCCCCAGGCCCTCACTGAAGGGGAAGGTGGCACACACGCCTGAAATTGATGAGAAACTATGTACCTTTTTCTTCAAGTATATGAGGGATCCCAAGAAAGGAATTGATAGGTCTTGGACGTGGTAGGGCCCTTGACCCAAATTATTCAATTGACGGAGCGTTCCAAAGAGTCAGGGTCCCCTTTGTCCACGGATATTGTGGCTGGTTAGGCGCACTACCCTAAACCCTAAAACACTACCCCCTCCACTACCCAAACACCACTGCACTACCCTAAACCCTAAAACACTACCCCCAGCACGACACCCTACACTACCCAAACATAACTGCACTACCCTAAACCCTAAAACACTACCACCAGCACGACTCCCTACACTACCCAAACACAACTGCACTACCCTAAACCCTAAAACACTACCCCCAGCACGACTCCCTACACTACCCAAACACCACTGCACTACACTAAACCCTAAATATACCTCCAGCATGACCTCCCACACAAACACCACTGCACTACCCTAAACCCTAAAACACTACCCCCAGCACGACCCCTACACTACCCAAACACCACTGCACTACCCTATACCCTAAAACACGACCCCCTACACTACACAAACACGACTGCACTACCCTAAACCCTAAAACACTACCCACAGCATGACCCCCTTCACTACACAAACACCACTGCACTGCCCTAAACCCTAAAACACTACCCCAGCACTACCCCTACACTACCCAAACACCACTGCACTAACATAAACCCTAAAACACTACCCCCAGCACAACCCCCTACACTACACAAACACCACTGCACTACCCTAAACCCTAAAACACTACCCCCAGCACGACTCCCTACACTACCCAAACACCACTGCACTACCCTAAACCCTAAATCTACCCCCAGCACGACTCCCTACACTACCCAAACACCACTGCACTACCCTAAACCATAAAACACTACCCCCAGCATGACCCCCTACACTACACAAAAACCACTGCACTACCCTAAACCCTAAAACACTACCACCAGCATGACCCCCTACACTACTCAAACACCACTGCACTACCCTAAACCCTAAAAACAGCACCCCAGCACGACCCGCTACACTACCCATACACCACTGCACTACCCTAAACCCTAAAACACTACCCCCAGCATGACCCCCTACACTACTGCACTACCCTAAACCCTAAAACAATACCCCCAGCACAACCCCCTACACTACCCAAACACCACTGCACTACCCTAAATCCTAAAACACTACCCCCAGCACGACCCCCTACACCACCCAAACACCACTGCACTACCCTAAACCCTAGAAAAGAAACCCCACCCCATGCCCAATCCCCCTTACCTCTCACTCCTCATGGTTCCTCTCTCCTCGTGGTTCCTGCTTCACGTCATCTCTGAGGGCGGTGCACGTCGTTGTAGGAAACGGAACAGCCTCTGTTTCCTTACAACGACATGGATCGTCTACATGTTTTTAGAACGCATGGTCATTTACCATACATACCTTTACAACAAAATTCGTTGTAAAGGCATGCGTGGTAAATGACCATGCGCTCTAAAAATGCGTAGTAATGACTTCGTGATGTACAACGCATGCGTGGTAATGCATGCGTTGTAATGGTATCGCAAAGTAAAAAGTCGTTGTAACGGCTGTTTACCGATCGAAGCTGGCCCCTGTTCTTCAGTGAGACGTTTATTTGATTAATTAGGAGGAAGGAATGTGGTTTTTTTACCGAAAAGTGCATTCCCGGCTGTTGTATTGTGAAAGTGTCTGCGTGGCCTGGTTTCACTTCCGGTGAGGGAGTGGAAGAGTCTGTTTGGATCTAAAGGAGTTCTGTTGTTGGACGGGGCCGGCGCGACATGTCATCAGAAAACATAGCTAATGGAAAGCGTCCTCCCTGAAGTGTGGAGCAGTGCCATGAGAGGTCAACGAGTGTGCGTCCCACCGCAGTATGACCGTACCGCGTGACCCATGTGCCGCCTCCAGGGTACGGGAGGCAGAAGCGGCATCGCAGGTCCTCTTGAAGACCGTTGTAGCACTAATTCTACATTTTGGTACTAGGGCATTTTAACTTCGTTGTTCCTGCCAGATACAAAGAGAAGATCCTGTATTATTCAGTGCCCTCGTTACCTTTTTTGTGGGTTGTGGTGCTTGTCACTTCGCTGCCCCGCCGGTGCACACGACTGGGCACCCCACCTCGTGTGACATCTGCAGGGCCTCTGCCCTCGGATCACTGGTTTCGGTTTCTGGAGTGGCAACATAAACAGTTGCTCCCAAAGGACTAGCCTGAACACTTAGGTGAATATCCCTGCACCAGCATTCCACGGAAATTCTTTCCTAGCTCTCCCACGTCAACGAGCACGGCTCCGCTCGCGACACCGTATGACGTCATCGGAGCCATAAGAAGACCTCGTCGGCGTGCTGACGTCAGTTCCACCCATTTTTTCCGTGCCACCGAGGCAAACAGGGGACCGAGACATTTTCACACGTATACATAGTATAATAAATATATATATATTCACTGAAAAAACCATAGGTTTCAGGCATGTTATAGTTAGAAATTAGCATTTAAAAAACCTTAGAAATTCACTGAAAAAACCATAGGTTTCAGGCACGTTATAGTTAGAAATTAGCATTTAAAAAACCTTAGAAATTCACTGAAAAAACCATAGGTTTCAAGGGCGTTATAGTTAGTTGGACATTTCACTCGTACAAAACCATAGAAATTCCCCGTTATAGTTAGTTCAGCTAACTATAACTCGCGCGCCCGCAATGCACTGCTGATGACGTCACATATTACATCACTCATGACATGGTCAGTGACATCACTCATGACATCACTGATGACATCTCAAATGACATCACTGATGACATCACTGATGACATCATCCAGTGAATGTGTGTTTTTCTGAAAATTAAATATGTTTTATATATGTATATCTCAAGGTCGATGGAAGAATAAATGGGTATATAAGTGTCTAAATGGATGATTTTTTTGTAAAATTGATTGTATAACTGACTAAGTGTATCTTAGTGAATCCATGGGTTAGTGAGTAATGTTTAAATATGAAAATATCTGTATCAGTCTCTCACTTTGTGTATAAGTGGCTGCATGGGTTGGTGAGTAGCTACATGAGTGTCTATATAGGTTATTAGTTGGTTTTTGAGTATCAGTATGAGTGTCTGAGTGTCTGTATGGTTCGGTGGGGGGTATTACTTAGTGCATAGATGCATGAATGAGTGACTCACTGTTTGTATGTGTTGAAGACAGCATGTGTGCAGGACTGTATAGGTGGATGAGTATGTGTATGGGTGTGTTAGTGAGTGAATGACTGTCTCAATAGTGTCTTTATGAGTAACTACATATGTTTTAAACTAGTATATGTGAGTATTGGTGTATATAAGTGAGTGTATGTGAGAGTGAGAGATTGGAAGAGTTCCTGTACAAATAAGTAGGTGTTTCTATAAGTGATTGTTTAAGAGAGTAAGTATGTGTAAGTTTCTGTAGAAGTAAGTGTGGTAGTGTGTGTATAACTGTATATGCAAGTAAATGGATGTTTGATACTTTGTTTGCATGTGTGACTATGTGTGTGAGTAACTCTATGGAGGAGTGGCGGTGTGTAACAGGATGTATAGGTGTATGAGTACTTATGATGAGTGAGTACATGTATGAGTGACTGTATAGGGACTGTTGGTGAATGAGTGGATGTGTGTGTAGATCTTGGAATTACTGAATAGGTGTGTTGTAACTGGTATTGGTATGTCCATTGTTTTGAAAATGTTAGTTTGTATTTTTGAGTGTGTGTATCAAAGGTTATATTAGGGTGAGAGGAGGTCTGCCACTCTATCACAAGGATGATGTCATGAGTGATGTCATTTGAGATGTCATCAGTGATGTCATGAGTGATGTCATGAGTGATGTAATATGTGACGTCATCAGCAGTGCATTGCGGGCGCGCGAGTTATAGTTAGCTGAACTAACTATAACGGGGGAATTTCTATGGTTTTGTACGAGTGAAATGTCCAACTAACTATAACGCCCCTGAAACCTATGGTTTTTTCCGTGAATATATATATATATATATATATATATAGGCCAAGGTGTATTGAAGAATGAGTGGGTGTATAAGTGTCTGAATGGATGATTTAGTAGGTGCGTGACTGACTGTATAAGTGAGTGATTAATCGTGTCTTACTGAATGCATGGGTTAGTGACTAAACTGTGTGAATGTCTGTATTAGTCTGTCAGTTGGTGTGTAAGCGGCTGCATGGGTTGGTGAGTAGCTACATGAGTGTCTATATGGGTTATTGATTTGTTTTCTGAGAATCTGTAGGGTGCCTGAGTGTCTCTGTGGGTGGGTTAGGTGTGTGTGACTCTGTGATAGATGTGTGAGTAGGTGATTCACTGGGTGTATGGGTTCAAGAGTGCATCTGTGAAGGGCTGTATGGGTCGGTGAGTGTGTGTATGGGTGTGTTGGTGAGTGAATGGATGTCTCAGTGGTACTTGTGTGAGTAACTACATATGTGAAAGGCAGGGTTATGTGAGTGTTGGAGTATATAAATGACTATATGTGAGAGTGAATGATTGTGAGAGTGGCTGTATGGATGAGTGTGTGCTTGTGTCAGTGATTGTAGAAGAGAGAAGGATGTGTTAGTATCTGTATGAATAAGTGAAGTGGTGTGTGTATAACTGTATAGGTGAGTAAATGGGAGTATGATTGATTCTTTGCATGACTGACTAGGTGTGTGAGTAACTCTATGGGTGAGTGGTGGTGTGTGAGTGTCTGTATAGGTGTATGAGTGCATATGATAGTGCTGTGTTGATGAGTGGCTGCATGTATGAGTAACTGTATGGATGAATGAGTGGACATGTGTGCAGACCTAGGAATCAGTGAGTGGGTATGTAGTAACTGGTATTGGTGTGTCTATGGTTTTGAAAATGCATTTTAGAGTGGGTGTATCAAAGGTTATATTAGGGTGTGAGGAGGTGCATCAGATTATCATGTGGATGATGTCATCAGTGATGTCATCAGTGATGTCATTTGAGATGTCATCAGTGATGTCATCAGTGATGTCACTGACCATGTCATGAATGATGTGACGTCATCAGCAGTGCATTGCGGGGGCGCGAGTTATAGTTAGCTCAACTAACTATAACGGGCGAATGTCTCTGGTTTTGTACTAGTGAAATGTCTAATTAACTATAACGTCCCTGAAACCTGTTTTTTTCAGTGAATTTCTATGGTTTTTAAAGGCTAATTTCTAACTATAACGTCCCTGAAATCTATGGTTTTTTCATTGAATATATATATATATATATATATATATATATATATATATATATATATATATATATATATATATATATATACATATTTATATTTATTATTTCTATCTTTTTGGGGGGAGACCACCCCAACCCCCATACGAACCTTAAATGCGTGGTAAAGGCATGCGTGGTAACGGCCTTTACGTGCTAAACAAATGCGGGGTAACAAATGCGTGGTGAAGGCACTGTGATGTAAAAATTGCATTGCAAAGTCTGTTTCCTGGACAAGAGGGGACCGCTGCCATGGTAGGCCCTGGGTGCAGGTAAGGGCAGCTCCCGTGGGGCAGTAGATGTCCAATGACCATTGTATTTGTTCAGATTTCATGCACAGGGGAGCCAGCAAAACCAGCCTTCCATGCCTATTGTCTGCCAGAGCCGGGGAGGTAATCTGGGGGATAGCAAAGGCACGTTGAGATGCTTATAATATGTGTGACCCTGTTTGATCACGTCTGTGCTCCTACCGACCTCTGAGGTGGCCTGCTGCTCCCCGGCACCAGAATCTTCAGTTTTTTTACCTGGATCTTCTGTGTGGCCTGTGATTCCTTCTGCCATCATCCATGCTGTCTTGTTGCTTTCACTACTCCCCTGCCTCTTCCCACCACGGATTCTTTGACAGTCAGTGAGAGAAAAAGAGCAAGGCTCCATTGTTTTTTAAGCCTGCTGCATTGCTACCAATGCCTAGATCTCCAGCGTGAGGATGTTAGGGGACCGGGAGTGATAACGCCGGATTCCACTGTAAAAGTTTACTAGGAACCCTCGGTTGACTGGACCTTTATTACCTGCTGAGAAGTGTAAAGGGGAGAAACAATGTATTCATAACAAACTAGCATGTCAATTTAAGTAACACTCGGAAAGGATCACTGACTTCAAATTCTAAATTTAGGGGTTTATTACAGAACCAAAAATAACTGAACATACAAACACCTCAGAACGAGGTTGCAAAAATACAAAGGCACTAATACAAAGTCCATCCTACGAACCAACCTAATCTGATATAACATAAAGAGAATAAGCAATTCTAAAAATATTAAACAAGCAATAACTGCATCAACATCTATATTAGTCTTCATTAGTGGCTGTAAAAGAAATCCATTAATTTATCCCTACACTATCCTAAAGTGGCATCCCTACTTAACAATTCCCCAAGCAAGATCTAGAAAAGGTGTCAGCTTGTGAAGTCTTCCTAAGAAGTATTCTCACGTTGTAAAGGTCAGAAGCCCAGGTTACAAAATCATTCTAAGTCTTCATTCTAAGAATCGATCCCTTCCTTCTACCCTCTAACGGCTCTCTGCTCACTCTGCCCACTCATCCCTCGGGGCACTGTCCCTAATACAAAATGCACAATTGATAGACACGCCCCTGAAACACCTCCTCTGGCCAGGCACCTCTCGTAGGTAATTTTCCACCAAAACTTGTACTCGGTCCAGCGACGGTTGATGTGCCCTTGGGTCTCAGGCTTCTTCAGCAAAAGAAAATATCAACTCCCAATTATCGACATTCCTGTATTCTTTGTAGCAGGTCTCCTCCATACCTAACTCCTAAAACAAAAGCATTATTCTAACTAACGAGGACCGTGTCCTTGCACCTGCAACATGAATATGAGAACAGAACAACCTTGCACGCACATGAATTTCGCTGACTACCTCCAAATGAGAGCCTCACCAGGGGAAAATGCATTTCAGGCCTACATAAACCAGTTAACATAAGGAAAACGAATAGGCCTTTCTTAGCACGAAAGAGCAAATACTCCATCTAGGCCTTTAACATCAAATTAAACACACCTTTAAAATGTTATATCTATAAGCACTACATTTCATCACATTTAAACACAATTAATCACCTATACGTGTGCAACTTCAACATGATGCACGTTTACCTCTAATGCATTACATTACACGTAAACTACTTCATTAAGCATTTGCAATGAACATCGAAAATTACATAGTTCTTTCTAACTGCCATTTTACGTTTCTTGAATGGCACAACTCATCCTAATATTTCATTTACCACTGATTATTACAACACATTTTCTAACTAAGATTAACACACATAAGAATATATGCGGGTACGGACTATTCATGAATATAATGTACCCCTACAATTTTCAGAATACCACTGCGCTCTATCAGTTCCCCCCTCTGATGACTAGTGTGATCAACAATATCACAACTCCCTGGAGAAAGAACCAACCTAAACAGAGCTTGTAGCCACTCTTCCCTGTCGGAACCTTTCCAAATTCTTGATATTCTCATAATGACTGTCCTGCAGTCTAGACATCCTTACCTCTCTCTCCCTAAAGGATCTTTCGACTTGATTCGCCCTGTACCACTGATAAGCCCTAACAAAACCCCACAAACAAACCACACAGACCACGATTATAATGATAGGCCTCAGAATGTAACCAAGAATACCCTATCCCAAGCTCGCAAACCAACTCCCCACTCTACCAAAACCTTTACCAACTTTCTCCCAAACTCCCTCTTCAGTCAGATCCTTGATCTCACGATGAATCTCAGTGATGTAACTTATATACTTCTTCAGATCTTTACTATTATCTGGTATATACGTACAGCACTCTTGCACCTTCAGCATTTTACAGACTCCGCCCTCTTTTGCCAATAAGACATCCAAAGCAAGACGGTTCTGCATCACCATCATCCTTATCGACAACATCTCTCCATCAACAAGCAATAGTGATTTAGCTGTATTCGTTGACAACTTGTCCACAACAGTCGCCAGCTTTCTAATTTTTACATCATTCAAAATCACTCCCAAACTTGGTATTACAGCTCCAAAAATATCTCCAATCACTCCTCCTGCACTTGCATCTCTCCTCGCTCTAGAATGCATTCCTCCTTCCAGGAGTTCTAGCTCCTCCACATGGTAAGTCTTGGGGAAAACAGCTGCCAGGTAACAAGTACCGTACCAATTTGCAGGCAATCTCACATAAGTGTTTTTCCCACATACAAAGTATACTGTTGGCACCACTTGTACCGGACCCTGCAAAAAGTTCTTTGCTGACTCTTCCATAGTGAAAACGTGATCACACGCACTCTGTCCCATATAAACCTTATCATAATAGGTCTGGACACGTTTCACACACAGCTTCCCCTTCTGCTCTAGATCCAATGCTATCGGGCCATAGCTCCCTTTCGCTCTGTGAGCCATCTCCTCCTTTGTCCAACCTAATGGACTATCTCCAGTGTTACGTGTTTGTGTTAGTTGTCTATATCTATCCTCCACTTGATCTACAAACTTCTTTTCTATCTCTGTTAGTGAACATGTCAAATTATGTCTATGTGCATAAGCTGTATCTAACGTTGTAGTCGGTATGAAATACTTCCCAATCCTATCCTCCTGCTTATAATAATCGTACTTGTTCAGGTGCTTGTATGCTGGAACCTCTGAAAGTACCGCATCATAATTGGAAAATAAGTATTCATAATGACCTCTCCCATAAAACATGCTAAACAACAAACTACATGAAATCCCATAAGTCAACGGAAGATGATGATATCTAATGCCCTCATCCACTGATGCAGGCAACTGCATACACACATAACAATCTCTCACATCCATCGTCTCAACATACTCATATAGCAGCTTGGCATATGCATTAAGCTTAAAATCACCTCTATACAAATCTACATGCAATCTACAACTGTTCTGATCTAGCATAGCCTTTTCAGCTCCTATGGTGTCCTCTTTCTTGCTAGAAGTACTGGGTGTAGATGTCCCTTTCACCTCTACGACTTCTGCCTCATGTGGAATAATAACTGACACTATGATAACTATGACTATTAAAACTATCCGGTATATAAAGGGGGGTCACTGTTCCTTAAGAGGAGAGTTCAAAGTGGAGAAAGAAAAAGGGAAAAGGTGTCCTGTGCTACTCTATGTGTGGGGACAGTGTGTCCTCATCATGATGCCCTCACACACCCGAAGGATGTCATGCTTCATCATTGGGCTTTTGCTCCTCGTCGGGCCGGGCGCTGCAATGCCCTACGGATCCCCCGAAGGGTCTCTTTTCGGAGATCTTTTGATGAAACAAGCCGGTAGGTGAGTGCGTGTGAGTGGAAGTGAGGTCTCAACTAGTGTGTTAAAAAATGACTGGAGGGAGAGTGGCTATTATTTATTAAAGTGGTCCCTCTGTCATTAGTAAAAGGTGTGTGGTGCTGCTAGTGGGATATTATGTCCCTCAGTAGCTAGATATGAGTTCTTAGTGGGTGTCTCTAGTGGTCGACATGTTTCGCGCTATCTGTGGCCTCTGGAGGAGATCCAAAGCGCTTCTTCAGGACCAAGGTGAGTTTAAATAAAGTATCACTAGCGGCCTAAATTTTTCAGTGCCGCCAGGTTGATGGAAAGGAGTAGCGTCTCTGAAAAGAGAAAGGGGTAGGACAGAATATGGGTATAGCTCTAATGTCAAAAATGTGTATAGTCCAGGTCTGCCATTGGGGGCCTGGTGCATATTACCATTAGCGTGAGACTTATCGCTATAGGTCAGCATGGGTGTATGAATATCTATATTGTGTTATTATTTACAATGATGTAAAAAAATAGAAAAGATAATAAGTAAATGAATACAAAGAAAGAAAGAACATAATCAACATGTAGAACATCAAGGATGAGTTTGTCGCTCTTTGGTCACAAGTATCATGCAGTGCTGTATCCAGTAGTAATTGGTCTATACACGACTTATACCGAGTGGATAATCGGTGAAAAGTTGTCTTGGTAAGGAGTTTGAAAAATTTAGTTAAAGGTTAAAAGTAGAAACTATGAATATCACTAGAGGGGCCCCACCATTGATGGCAAACCTAAGGACACTGTTCCTGTTCATAATAAATGAAAAATATAATCCTCACCCCTTATTTCTATAATTATGGCCTCATGAGATCAGTGAGGGCCGATGGGAACTGTAAAAGAACAGGGAAGGAAGCATTGTTTACAAATTCCATTCATTGTAAAAATCACGTTATCAATGTTCACAAACAGAAAAGGAAAATCACACAGTGATCCTCATTTGCGATTTTTATCCTGCAAACTAAGAAGAAAAAAAAAAAAATAGGAAAATTCTTTGGGTTCTCATATTGTATTGATGTCATAGATCGAGAGATTCACAAATTGTGCATGTCACACTCGGGCACTGCAAGGGGAAGGAAGGAAAAGGAAGAACATACCAGCATATTACTAGCGTTATATTTATCTTACTTCTCTCACATTTATCCTGGGAGTGGTTGAGAGTTTAGTTCACGCCCAGTGTTTCTTTTCTCAAAGGAAAAGATTTAAAGACTAGGAAGTGACAAAGCGCAAGCGTTATCCTTTTAGTACTCACGGTTCTCCCATTCAGCTGTGCTGCTCCACCTGCATGCCTCTCTCGGTCTCCGCCGGTATTCAAGCAGTTTTTGCCGCCCTTTTTATAGTGGGAGTATGCTACTAATTAAGGAGTTAATAGGAGAGTGTATAGTGGTGTGTTTGGGCGCCATCTTGTAGCGGATGGTTCTATTGTAAAATCGTCTTAAGTCCTGGTATATTGTGATCATCGTTGGCCTTGTATGTCACGTGACTCATAATTTATGACATTTAAATACCACCGGAGTGGTTTCTAGGAGATTGATCTAGATTTTGGTTGTTATTGACAAAATTGTTTTTCTACTACGCTAATCCAAAATTGGTCGTTTTTTTGGGGGCCATTTTGAAGTGGTGTTTCTGGTTACTATATTTGTTCATAGTTGGGCATAGAGTTGTCTTTTTCACAGATTCCGCTTCTGGTTACTTTGTATGTCCAAAATTTCGGATATATGTCATGATAAACTGCTGGGGTTTGTTAAAATATTGATATATACAGGTAGGGTGATTATGGTAGTTTTACCATCGGTATGTTTATCGTACTAATTCAATCCAGGGTATTTCATCATTTAGGCCCTTGGTGTTAGTCCGTAAGCGGTGGACCCATCTTTGTTCTTTTTGGAAGAGTGTTCTGGTTGACCATGCAGGATTTGATTCTATGATAGTCCAGTTTACTTGATCTGGTGTGTGCCCAGTCTCGATATAGTGTCTGCTCATTTTGGTGGTATTCTTTTTACATCGTATATTACTTCTGTGTTCGTTTATGCGTGTTCTTATGGCTCTGGTTGTCATTCCTATGTATAAAAGATCGCATGGACATTTTACCATGTAGACACAGTTCTTAGTATTGCAATTAGTGTGCTTTTTTGCGTCCACTCCTGATTGTTCATTTGTAAAGTTTTTGTATGTTTTGTCATGGGGCAGATGCTGCACGTGCCGCATGGGTAATGTCCTTTTACTGTTGGTAGGTCCCACAGTGTCCTTTGAGTGTCCAATTGTCTGTTTTGGGGTCTCGTGTGGATAATCATATTTTTGATATTCTGTGTTCGTCTAAATGCGAATCTTGGGCATTCCATTTGTGTTCTCCTGCGTGTAGGATATTCCAGTGTTTCAGTAAGATCTTTTTTATTTGATTAGATTGGGGTGTGTAGGTGGTTACACATGTTATTGTATCATCGTTTTGTTTTTCCACAGTCTCTAACAGAGCTTCTCGGTGGTTGTTATGTGCGTGTTTTTGTGCCTTCTTTATAATCCTCTTGGGATAATTCCTCTGTTCCAGGTTATGGCTAAGTTCTGCTGCTTGTGCATCGTAGTCCATGGTGTTGCTGCAGTTTCTTCTGAGCCTTAAGAATTGCCCAAAAGGGAGATTCTCTCTGAGGGCTTTTGTATGATGGCTGTCAAAGGTAAGCAGACTGTTTCTGTCAGTAGGTTTTTTGTATGTTTTCGTCAGTAGTTTCCCATCCTTCAGAATGATTAGAAGGTCCAGAAAGGGGATCTCTTCACTTGAGGAGGTCAGGGTGAATTTAAGGAAAGGGTCCTGGTCGTTGATCCAACTATCCCTCCTACTATGGAAGTACCTATCACACACTCGGACCTACGGTTCGGATTTCCAGACTCCATCTTTTCTTGTCAGAACAGTTCAAATAGGAGGATACACAAAAGTCTCTTCTTTCCACCTCAAATTGCTGCTAAAAAGTTCAAACAAAATTCATTGAAATCCTGGAAATTCGTTCAAAGTTCAGTTCTTCTGGATTTATTTACACAGTCCAAAAAGACTTCCCTAGCCCTCTTTCTTCTTCTACTGAAAAACCCTAAATTTATTCTTCTTCCACCCGGACCTAGGTTATCTTTCTGGAAATGCTTATTTACAGATCACAGTTCATTCGCAATCTACGATAAGTTCAGATCCAATTGCAGCTAAAACATGTTGCAAAATTTCAAGACGAACATCTACCATTTCATGAGATGGGGGTTCAAATCCAAACGTCGGGAAAACTAATTTATGCAATATCAGAATTCGCACCCTGCTCAAAGCTGGAGGTTTTGGGACCGTGATTGTCAACACCCCTTCAACTTCAAGTCCCGGAACTATCAGTCCCACATCAATTTTTAGTAGAGGATTCCTGCTGATCACTTGCACGGACCTCAGCCTCCCGGAACTCACTACTCCCGGCATCAGTTACTACGTAAGTCCACTCCGGGGCAGCGTATCTCTGGCAAGGCACTCTTGTCCTTCTCGATCTTCTCAGGCCTCCTTGAGCTTGTTCTTCTTCACTCACTTCCGATTCAGATGTCTCAGACACAGGGGCCAGATCTCTTTCAGGGGCCAATCTTAGATTCAGCCTTCTCTGTCTTTCAGGCCACGATTCTTTTGCTCTGTCAGCCCTTTTGCTTTCCTCTCGAACGCTCTGCGCACCACTTCTTTCGGCTGAGTCTGACTCTATATCACTCGCAACGTTACCTTCTTCCTCAGAGTCAATACCTGGGTTGTGTGTAGCGTAACCCTCCTCAGCCTGGTCTGGTGGACCCTCACAGCTTGGCTTGTCCTCTCTCGTGGCCCTGCCGCCACAGCTGGATTTTCATTCTCGAGAGGAGCGTTTTCTTCCAAGGGTTCTGAAACTCGGCGGGTGTGGGAGGCATGTATCCAGTTTGGCAACCCTCCGCACTTCACCGCTGTGTTCGTTACCAGTATCACCTGGTAGGGGCCTCGCCACCGAGCATCCAAACAGCTCTTCCTCACGTGCTTTCGGACAAGCACCCAGTCACCCGGGCACAAGTCGTGGCAGAGATCTCTTGAAGCCGGAACAGCAGCAACTTCCACCTGCTGAGACATAGAATGGACCACATCAGCTAGTCCTTTGCAGTAATCAAGGATTAAGTCATCAGTGATGTTTATGAAGGCTGAGTATGGTACTGCTGGCAATCTCATCGCCCTCCCCATAAGGATCTCATGTGGGGAAAGACCGGTCCTCCTATCTGGGACACTGCAAACACTCATCAACACCAGAGGCAACGCATCAGGCCACTTCAGGGATGTAGACGAACACACTTTTGCCATCCGTGCTTTCAAAGTTCCATTAACCTGCTCCACTATCCCAGAAGCCTCTGGTCAATAGCTACAATGGAGTCTCTGATCAACATTCAAAGCAGCGCAAAGCAGTTTCATGATCTCGCTGTGGAAGTGTGTTCCTCTATCCGACTCCAATGAAGTTGGAAAACCGAACCTAGGGATCAACTCCCTCAATAACAGCTTTGCTACTGTAAGGGTGTCACACCTTCGTGTTGGGTAAGCTTCCACCCACCGTGAAAAAACACATACCACCACTAAAATGTACCTCAGTCCATTGCACCTAGGCATTTCGATAAAATCAAGCTGTATCCTATTGAAAGGTCCTCCCGACCTCCCAATGTGACTCAGTGCAACCACAGTTTTCTTCCCAGCATTCATTTGTTGGCAGGTAACACACCTATGACACACTGTTTCAGCAAACGCATGAAACCGTGGATTGTACCACGTTTGTCTGAACACTCGCACCATTGCATCTCTTCCCAGGTGCACAGCACCATGAATTTGTCTTGCCATCGGGCTCAATAGGTCATCTGGTAACACTGCTCGACCATCACTTGAAACCCAAATACCGACATCCCCCTTCTCACATACCGACCTGATCCATACATCCGTTTCCTGCTCTGAAGCTCCTTCCTGCAGGCTCTTGAGTTCCTCCCAAGTGTCTGCCATGGCTAACATCATGCTGAGCTCGGTTCTTTCTTGGCTCTCTCCAGTGTAATCTCCAGTAAATATACACCCTTGTTCAGCGCAAAAACGTGCAATTTCATCGGCGTACTTATTTCCAATGGAAACAAAATCCATCCCCCTCCCATGTGCAGCGCACTTTACCACTGCTATCTCTCTGGGACGTTGCAACGCTTCCAACAGTTGTCTCACATATTCTCCATTCCTGATGGGAGATCCAGACGATGTCAGGAAACCCCTCTGCGACCATAGCTGCCCGAAATCATGAACCACACCAAACCCATACTGGCTGTCGGTGTAGATGGTGATTCAGATCTGATCAGCTGCCAAACAGGCACGAGTCAAAGCAATGATCTCGGCCACTTGTGCGGAGTATACTCCTTCTAAGCAAGCAGCTTCAACCACTCCAGTAATGGTACATACAGCAAACGCTGCTCTCAAATGACCCACATTGTCTCTTAGACATGAACCATCGACAAAGAAGATTTCATCAGGGTCAGACAGAGGTTCATCAACAATGTCAGGACTCGGTTTGGTGCAAACTTCAGTCACATCAAGACAGTAATGGTTTCACAATCTTCATCATCTACATTTGGTAATGGCATCAATGTAGCAGCATTTAAAACAGAACACCTTTTCAGAGTCACATTCTCCGCGGCAAGTATGACTTGCTCGTAGCGTGTGAGTCTATTGTTTGTCAGGTGCTGCGTTTTAGTCCTTGTCATCAAAAGCTCGACAGAATGCGGAACATAGACAGTTAGTGGGTGACCCATAACAATGCTTTCACACTTTTCAATGCTGACACCTGTTGCAGCAACGGATTTGAGACATCCGGGCAACGCTGAAGCTATTGGATCTAATGTAGCTGAAAAGTAGGCAACTGGTCTACGGACACCTCCATGACTCTGAGTCAGGACTGACAATGCGCAACCTTCTCGATCATAACAGAACAATGAAAAGGACTTGTTGTAGTCAGGCATTCCCAGAGCCGGAGCACGACATAGGCCCTCTCTCAACTCCAAGAACGCAATCAGACAGTCATGGTCCCATGGTACCGGATCACTCACATCCTTATGCGTCAGCCTCTGCAAAGGCTTCGCCTTCAGTGAGAAATTGGGAATCCATTGGCGACAGTAACCAACCATTCCCAAGAACATTCTGACTTCCTACTGAGTGGTAGGCACAGTCATGTTCATGATCGCCTCAATTCGATCTGGTGACACTTTTCTCTTGCCTTTCTCAATTTGATGACCCAAGTACTGAACCTCACTCAGACAGTACTGCAACTTGTTTGGGGACACCTTGTGTCCATTCTCCCCTAAATGATTCAGTAAGGCAATCGTATCGATTCTGCAAGCATCCTCCGTTTCGGACGCAATGAGGAGATCGTCAATGTACTGCACGAGAACAGAATTCTGTGGCAGTACAAGACTCTCAAGATTCTTTTTCAAGATCTGATTAAAGATTGATGGACTCTCTGTATACCCTTGAGGGATACGACACCATGTTAACACACGATCTTCCAGCCGGAAAGCAAACAAAAATTGGCTCTCCTCGTGCAAAGGTATCGAAAAGAATGCTTGGCACAAGTCAATCACCGTGAGCCACTCGGCTTCACATGGGATTTGGAATAGTATCACCGATGGATTCGGTACCACTGGACAACATGGAACCACAATCGCGTTGACCTTTCGCAGGTCTTGCACGATTCTGAATTTCCCACTTGGTTTCTGTAATCCCATGATGGGTGAGTTGCATGGACTGCCCATTATCTCCTTCAGAATTCCCTGCTGAATCATAGAATCGATTACAGGTTTAATCCCTGCGATCGTCTCAGGTGACAGATTATACTGGGGCGTTCTCGGAAACTCAACATTTTGCTTAACTTGGATCTTAACTGGCTCAACACCTCTGATCAATCCAATCTCTTCTCCTGTAAAATCCCACACATCCAATGAAACAGAGTCTCTTAGGTCAAGTGGAAGCTCTTCCACTGTTAACATAGGGTACATCTCTATGCAGAAATGCTGATTTGCAACCTTGAAGGTGGCATCATCATCATTTGTCTGTAATTCCACTCCCTTGGGGGTGCAATAGATGGTACAATTCAGCTTGCACAAAAGGTCACGTCCTAGCAAACAGACTGGACTTGAGTCGCACACCACAAACTGGCGTCGATCTCGGAAAGTTCCTATTCTCACAGGAATCGGCTCGGTCAATGGGCTAGTCATCTTCTTATTCGCCACTCCTACTACTTGGATTGATTGTCCCGAGAGGGGTAGGTTGGGAACTACTGCAGATCTCACAGTAGAACGGGTAGCACCAGTATCAACCAAAAAGGTGGTGGGATGACCGTCAACATCCGCCTCTACAAACGGTCCCCTCTGGTCTACCTCTAAGACTGCCCCAAGAGTGCAGTCTTCCTCCCCCCTCAGGCACCGTCATTTCAACGGGTCTGAGCTATACTCATCACAATCCTCGAAAAGGGGCATCTGCTGGTACTTTCGATTTCCCTGTGGAATTCTCGGAGGTTGTGGAACTTGCAACTGTGGGCACAATGTTCCCCCTTGCATGGACCTGGGTCTCGTCACTGTATTGACGACCTCAGATACCTGCGCCGTCTCTTCCTCTCGTGGCACTTGGTTCGCTGGATTCAATCTACACTCGCGCTTCCAATGCCCGATCTTGTGACAAAGGTGACACGCAGTGCTCTTTTTCAGTGTTGCTACATCCATCCCTGTCTTGGGGTCTATAGGTTTCCCCCTTCCCGGACCCAGCACATTCTGGGTCCCTCCTTGATTGTTTCCCTGTCTTCTCCCTAGTGTCCCTCCACTTGGCTGTGCCTGAACTAACCTGTCAGCGTTTTGCATTTGGACCAGCATTAGCTTATCCTTAAGCTTCCTGTGTTTCGAGTCCACTTCGTCGCTGCAGTACCTGGCGTACCGCAGTATTTCGTCCACCGACTTGTTCTGCCAGCGGATCAAATGCTGCTGAATCATGAAGCTGATTTCTGGTCTCAGACCCAAGACGAACTTGGAAACGAACTGTCCCATGTCTTTGGGGTCTAACGTGTCTAGCCCACTGTACTGCTTAAAGGCTTGTAAGAGCCTCTCGTAATATTCATATACGGACTCCTTTGGTTCCTGGACAGTTCAATCTATCTTAACCCAATCAATGTCTTGTGGTGAGATTTTGGATTTCAGCCATGTAATTACTTGCTCAAACCTTTTCATAACAATAGGTGAAGGACCATTGGTAACAGAATCCCTGTCTGGTTCAGAAGTTGGCCAATCAACTGCAACTTTACAAGCTGCCCACTAATCGCTTGGTACTACGATATCAAACAATGTGTTCAGGTCAACCCACAACACCTTCAAGATTTTAACAAATCGGTCGACCTGCTTGTACCAATCGACAGACTTCTCCCTCAGCCGAGGGAATTCGTTCGTAAACGCTGCCAAATCACCTCTACTCCAAGGCACATGCACATACCCTCCGTTTTGTACCTCTCGCAAAGGGAAATTCCCCACTCCTATGGTCCCCCCTCCTGGAGGCGGTGTCTCTCCTACGCTCTTTTTAGTGCTCTTCTTTTTAGACCACCTTTCCTCCCACTTGTCAAGCATGCTCCATGCACGTATCCCTACAATCAATTCTCGAATGTGAGTTTTCAACCCTATGACTCTCTTCTCTTCCAATTCCTGGTCACTGTACTGTAATCGGTGACTTCCCTGCAGCATCTTTGTTTTGGACACATCCACCTCGTATCTCCTTGCCAAGTCTGTCAGTTTCTCATGCGCTGACCTCGCCTTGCAAGTTACATCCTTTGCTACAAACAGCAACTCGTCTGATTCATAAAGCTCCACTCTTTCCAAAGGCAGGTTCCCGCTAATTATCTTATCTACCTCAGCTTTTAATCTCATCACATCCAGCATCTTTGCTCTTATAGCAGTTCTAAGGGTTCCTCGGCTTGATGCACCACTCAACTCTTCATTCTCACTGCTCTGATCCCCACATCGGTTCCCTTCCACTATATTCCCCAGGACTGGTCGGCTTCCTGAATTCCCTCGATCCCAGTCTCCTGTTATCCTATCATTAGGGCCTCTCACTGGGGGTTCCTACATCCTCATGTCAGATCTTGATTCGGCTAAAGACCTCGGTCTCGCCGTTCTTACGTCTCCCTGTCCTCCAGAGGAATCTGCCGTGGCTGGCAAAGGCGTACTTGATTCCATGGGTCTCGGAAGGTGACCTATTCCACTCACTATGCCACTCCCTCCTGAGCCAGTCCCTTCTCCTGCTACTGTCCGTGCTAGACTTCCATTTCCTGCCTGATCTGGGTCATATACTGACACTGACACTATGGGGGCGATGGTAACCGGCACTGTAAGAGCATCCGGTAGCCTTGTAACAACTGTAACTCCGTTAGCTTCGATGCTTGCTGGTGTCTGTGTTCCCATCCCTTCTGTTCCTGCTGAGATTCTTCCAACTACTCTCGCACTAGGTTGAGTCTGCGATTCTCCAGTTCCCTCTGTTGATACTGCCTTTCCCTCTACGGAATCTGGATTATATGGAGGTGGTCTTTCTGATAGCAGTCTATCTAGCAAGCTGTCATCTGGGTCACTATCGTCTTCCTCACCCCACTTCTTCTGAGCCTCTCCTACCTTTATCATCAACGGGAATAGCCTATCCCCTTCAATAGTTTCCACCCTCCATCTCTTCTCCAATGCGTCCCATCGTGCATCCTGAAACGCCCTGATCGACTTTTTCACCCTTTCCTGACTTCGGTCTCTTTTCCTGTCATGTGCTGCTCTCATCCATGCATGTAGCGCCTCAAACTGTGTTGGTCTGGGTAAAGGTCGCAATGAAGACATCACTGTTTTCAATTGGTACAACACTTCCAACCTGAAAGTGCCATAACGCGGAAAGGTCAACTCTCCCTCATTTTCAGTCATTTTATGCCAATTTTCGAGCCAAATTATAGTATGCAACCCCACATTCGTAGCCATATGATGGGCTGGGGTATCCTCGGGTGGAGCTTCTTCTCCCCCTCGAGTAACCACTCTTCTGTCTCCTCTACACATATCTCGTAAAACTTTAAAACATTTCATGATGAAATCGACTTTTTCTTCGCTTGTTTTCGCTCGACCTCCTGATGACAATCCACCAATACCAGCGCAGCTTCACACCAACCGACCTATCACAGCACGACACTCTCTGACATCACTCTTCCTCCTCATGCAGCAGTTCCCCTCCTTTGCAATTCGTCTCTCACACACTCACGCGTCTCACTCATACACTGAAATAACTGTTTGTCCACCAAATGACCGAACAGTCACTTCTCTGACTGTCTGTCCACGAAACGACCGGACAGTCTCACGTAATTGTCGACCTCAACTCTGGCAACCATCTGTCCATGAAACAACCGGACAATTGCCCCAGACTATCTGCCCACGAACGGCCGGACAGTCATGTACTTAATCGATAGGATCCAATCACTCAATATTCCACATGCAGTAACCCACGACCTGCGTCGGTTACTCACACACTCACACACGCATTTCCCTATCACCGGTGGGTTAGTCAACGATGTCTCATGACTCCCACAATCCCTGGTCAGACAATTTCAACTCTGGGTGTCTTCTACACCACAATCTCTTATCCCGGGATATCAAAAATCGAATCTCATGGACCGCACTTGTTTGGACCGAAACCACAATCACTCAACTCTCATTCCAACTCCGGAAGACATCACACAATCAAAACAACACCGCAATCTAACAGACATATGTCCCTGTTCATACTCACTCCACCACGAACTGCTGTTTCCGCCGCACCGTCACTCGCCGTCGGTTTCCATCAAACGCCGTCGTCCTCCGCTCACAATCCACTGGATAACCATCACTTGGGCTCTATGGGGACTCAATGACTACCCTTCTCTACGTCTCCCCTTACTACAGAGGTAACCATACTCTCGCTACCAACTGATAACGCCGGATTCCACTATAAAAGTTTACTAGGAACCCTCGGTCGACTGGACCTTTATTACCTGCTGAGAAGTGTAAAGGGGAGAAACAATGTATTCATAACAAACTAGCATGTCAATTTAAGTAACACTCGGAAAGGATCACTGACTCCGAATTCCAAATTTAGGGGTTTATTACAGAACCAAAAATAACTGAACATACAAACACCTCAGAATGAGGTTGCAAAAATACAAAGGCACTAATACAAAGTCCATCCTACGAACCAATCTAATCCGATATAACATAAAGAGAATAAGCAATTCTAAAAATATTAAACAAGCAATAACTGCACCAACATCTATATTAGTCTTCATTAGTGGCTGTAAAAGAAATCCATTAATTTATCCCTACACTATCCTAAAGTGGCATCCCTACTTAACAATTCCCCAAGCAAGATCAAGAAAAGGTGTCAGCTCGTGAAGACTTCCTAAGTAGTAAACTCACGTTGTAAAGGTCAGAAGCCCAGGTTACAAAATCGTTCTAAGTCTTCATTCTAAGAATCGATCCCTTCCTTCTACCCTCTAACGGCTCTCTGCTCACTCTCCCACTCATCCCTCGGGGCACTGTCCCTAATACAAAATGCACAATTGATAGACACGCCCCTGAAACACCTCCTCTGGCCAGGCACCTCTCATAGGTAATTTTCCACCAAAACTTGTACTCGGTCCAGTGACGGTTGATGTGTCCTTGGGTCTCAGGCTTCTTCAGCAAAAGAAAATATCAACTCCCAATTATCGACATTCCTGTATACTTTGTAGCAGGTCTCCTCCATACCTAACTCCTAAAACAAAAGCATTATTCTAACTAACGAGGACGGTGTCCTTCACCTGCAACATGAATATGAGAACTGAACAACCTTGCACGCACATGAATTTCGCTGACTACCTCCAAATGAGAGCCTCACCAGGGGAAAATGCATTCAGGCCTACATAAACCAGCTAACATAAGGAAAACGAATAGGCCTTTCTTAGCACGAAAGAGCAAATACTCCATCTAGGCCTTTAACATCAAATTAAACACACCTTTAAAATGTTATATCTATAAGCACTACATTTCATCACATTTAAACACAATTAATCACCTATACGTGTGCAACTTCAACATGATGCACGTTTATCTCTAATGCATTACATTACACGTAAACTACTACATTAAGCATTTGCAATGAACATCGAAAATTACATAATTCCTTCTAACTGCCATTTTACGTTTCTTGAATGGCACAACTCATCCTAACATTTCATTTACCACTGATTATGACAACACATTTTCTAACTAAAATTAACACACATAAGAATATATGCGGGTACGGACTATTCAGTGGAGAAGTGTGGCTCAATGGTTAGAGCGGCAGACCCTGATGCAGAGATCTGGCCCGGGACCAGGGTTCAATTCCCGCCTCGGCGGGTCTTGGGCTCAATTTCCTCGGACCTGATAATTCTCGCCTCAGTGCCTATTCTAATCATGGGTCCCACTCTGCAACTCTGGGCAATAGCTTGCTTAATCTCCACAACGGCCCCACCAGCGCTGGGATGCCTGGCTTCACCTTGGGGGTGCCCAGGAGTGGACATTTCACAGGGAAAAGACAGGAAGGGTTCCACAGCGGTATGCGTACAGCGCCAGGACACCCTAGGGTAACAGTGCGCTTTACAAGTACAAATTTCATTTCATTCATGAATATAATGTACCCCTACAATTTTCAGAATACCACTGCGCTCTATCAGGAGCCAGCGTGGAGGGCGCAGGGAGGATTTCTGTTGATGTCTTATTGCGCTTAACTTGAAACAAACCATGGTCACAGGGATCTGGGGTAGGGGATGAGGCTTGCATTGGAAACAGTTAAGGCATGCACAGTTCAGCTTGATCGGGGCCAGGGGTAATTTGCTCCACATGTGCATTATCGGCCTGACCAGGGGTTAAAACTTTCAAGCACAATTTCACACAGTTTCTCTTCCTGTTTATTGGAAGGTGGCAATTTTCTTCATAAATGCATCGAGAGAGACGGCGCAGAATTAAACAGGCTAAATTAAGGTAAAAAGGCTGCTTTATTAGGACAGGTATGCAGCTAAAACTTATATACATTACAACATGTCATGAAAAACCCCACCTCATTAATACAAAATAAACTAACCGCCACTCTTAATCAACCCCCCAACATAAATAACCCCTAACAACTATCAAAACATTCCTCACCATCCACTTTTTTATTTCATTCGTTGTCCTTCACACGTGACCCAACCATTGCTCCCCTATACTCCCTCTGCCAAGGTCTGTCCTGCAAGGCCCCCAATCCTTCTGGCAGTAGCGGCCCGTGTTTGGAACGAGTGGCGGGGGGTGAGTGGGGGGCATAGGGGTCATGAAGGGAGGGGGCAAAATAAATAATAAAAAAAAACCTTACCTTCAGCTGGACGCGTCTCGCGTCCTGCTCCTCTGCTGCTTCAGGCACAGGCTCCCAGGATGCCCTGCGGCCAATCCTGAAGCTGCTCTCACATGAGAGCAACTTCACAATTGGCCTGAGTGCCCTCGATTGGCTCTCCAGAACAGACTGGGAGTCTGTGCCTGTTCTTTACAACCCCAGCAGTGCAGTTGGGGTTGGAGAGAGTTTTACTGCGCATGATGGTTTGGCTGGCCTGAGACAGCCAGCCAAACCATCATGCGCAGTGAAGGGAGTGGACTGCCACTCCCCTCAGTGTTGTCACTCCCAGGGCCCACCCCAAAACTCGGCAGGAAAGCAGAAATTAAATGGGTGTCTTTTTTTCCCTTTCCTGCCTTTTTTGGAGGGTGACGCTCCTCCGCCTTAGCAGAGAAGCCGCTGCTGCCTTCTGGGCTAGCGCAAAATCTCTGCATTTCTTCCACCTGTCTTATAGGGACAATTAAGTTCCAGCCCCAACCTAAACACCAATAAAATCAGCTATAAAAATCACCATACCTGACAACACACGCAAAAACATGGGGTTTGTGATGGGGGTTTTCAAAGATAACCACTCTCTAACCTACCTACCAGGACCACAGTGTTCTACAACTGTGTCCAACTATCCCCTGAAAACACTAACTGTCAACCTGATGCCTCCCCAGGCACCTGAACTGGCCAATCCCAAAAGCCGTGGGGACCTGGACTCCAACACTCAACCGAAGCACCCCAGGGGTGGACATCCAAGGGATATCGCCCCCAAGAGTCCATTATTGTATTCAAGATAACCTTCACTCCTTTTTCTATTTGATCAGTTGTTGATTTTTTTAGGTACAACTTCAATTGATGACATGACCATTCAAACTCCTTCACTTTCAACCCCCCTTTCTTGTCCCTACCTAACAACTCTGAAACTCTAAATGCTCTGAAGACTAACCATAACATGCATATCCTAATTAGTAGCATCTCAAAAACTGGAAAACACACCTTATTTAGGCCCCTAACCAGAAGTACCAACCTCTTCATTGTCAGCTGTTCTTGCTGATTACCCTCACGCTTCTTCTCCTTTGCCCATCCTTACAACAATCTTTTTCCCATTTCCCTTGTTGTTGGTTCATATCCCCAGAAAAGGTTCCATAAAAACTCATGCATAGTGCATGAAGAACTGGGGTTGGAGTATATTGCAGACAGACTGGCTCTTTCACCACTTGCTCGTTGGTTCACAATTTGGTCAAGTACCAAGCTAGGGCTGAACCAGGCTATCATAAAAGTTTGTATTTTCCTGGATAAAGGTAATTTCATCCTGTGGTTGCACTATATTAAAATCTGGTATACAAACTGGAGTGTCCAGAGTTATATGGGGCACCGGAGAGGATCACCAAAAAAGATCGGCCCTGGATTAAAAAGCAATTTATGACAAGAGCTATAGTGGATAGAGAAAAAAGAGAAGTTTTCAAACCCACAGTTAGGGCCCATCCACTCCGAACAACAGATGTTTTTATGGAACCTTCCTTAATCAGGGTTATATCACCCCATCACCACTTTCTTTTAACCCTTTTTAGATTGTATCTTTTGCACTGGCTTTTAGCAGATCCCCACGGGCAGCATAAAGTGGAAGACCAAGATAACTTCTCGGATCAAGATAAAGTGCAGTTTATATTTTTTTGTGATCATTACCAGACCCTAAGACAACGTAATATTTTACTGTTGCTCAGAGGGAAGGGATTTTGGCATGTTACAGTTCCCCAATATTTGCTTTAATGTGGCAAGCTTTTTGATGGGTGCTCTCAGAAGTAGGAAAAAACTTTTGAGCAGCTGAAATTATGCAAAGGCCTTTTTAAATTGAATCATTTTATAGTATTTAAATATTGAAGATATGTATTTATGATGTAATGTATTTTTTATCTTTGTTTTTATGCATGGGATGCACTTTTATGGTTTTTATTTAACCGAATAAACTATCTATTGATTGATTGGTTTCCATAAAAACACATTCCAGCCAATTTACCTACACCTGTCATGACTACAATACATCTGTCAATGTTAATCATTATAAAGTGTACCACATCATTCCATCCGACCGCCGTACTATCCTTATCTTGCCCTCTCCTACTTGCACCACTGAGCAAAAATTCTTCCCATGTCGGCCTGTATGATGTTCTTGTACTTGGTGTAATAGAATTTTCAATCAGTTCCAAAACTCTCATTCTCCTAGTTCCCAGATTTCCAGCAGTATCTCAGTTTTCGTAAGATCTGCTCTGGGCACCAAACCACAGAGTCTCTGCCACTGGGGAAAGAGACAATGCATCTGTGATGTTATTGTTCTCACCTGGCACATGTTTGACTCTTAACACATTGTTAAACGTTAAACACCGAGCGTAATGAGTGGCAATAATCTCAAAAGTCATCTGTCATTCGCTTTCTGACCATTCTCTACATTCACCATAATTCTGTTGTCTACATGGAAAGTCACTGTCTTGTTCGCTGAGACTTTGTTCCACACAGCAACTGAAACCAGCAATGGAAAGAATTCAAATAAATCAATACTTCTACCCTCCTTCTTCCATCTAGTGCCATCTTTCTGAGCACCATCTCCCTTCCTAAAACAGTCCAAAGCCACCCAAACCTGCAGCATCTGAGAAAATTTGAATCATTCACACAAAATTATCATCTAGACACCACACCGTCACTCCATTGAAACCTTTCAAAAACAATAGCCAAACTTCAAGATCTGCATGAACTGCCACTGATATTCTTGTCCTGTGTAGTAGTGACTTTGCCCAGCCATAGCAAAATCAAGTCGACAACAAAAAGCCCTTCCTGCTCTCACCACATGGCAAGCAAAATTAAGGGGACCTAGCAACTTCTGCACCTGCTTAGCTGTAACTTTGGCACTAAAACAGTTTCTTGAAACAATAGCACCATCTCCTTGATCTTACTCTGCGGCAATCTGGCTTCCAATTGGACCGCATCTAACTCAAGCTTCAGAGAAACCAGACGTGTACTCTGCCATTTAGTCTTCTCCGGTGCCAAAGGTATCTCAAACTCTTCTGCAATGCCTTGAAAATCTTGCAAAGCTTTACTACATCTACCTACCTGTACCACCACCACCAGTGAATAGGAAATCATCCATGTAATGGGTCACTAGCTCATGACTGAATCTGAGTGTATAGTACCATTTGGAGAAATGTGCTAAATGTCTCAAACAACCTGCATGATGTTGCAGAACCCATGGGAAATACTTTATCAATGTAAAGCTGACTGTATAATTGTATATCTAACAGAGGGTAATCCAGTGGATAAACTGGCAGCAATAGAAAAGCTGATTTCATATCACATTTTGCCAATTCTGAATTTGCTCCACATCTTTTGATCAAAGCCATACCCATATCTACTGAAGAAAATTGTGCAACTGAAATCATTGTCGGATGAACCTTCAGGCCATGATAAATGATGGATCATACCAAACTCACCTTCAGTTTTCTTTGGTACTACACCTAAAGGGAATACCATCAGGTCTTGCAATGACCAAAATGTAAATGGGCCTACCATCCTCCCATCAGATATTTCTTTAAGCAATTTTTTCCTCACTACTTGTGACTGTTTTCTGGCCAATTTAAAATTATCTGCAAAGATCCTCCGCCTGGGGCCTTGATAATCTAAACAACAACCTTCTCGAAACCCCTATTTCAAAACCAAAACATCTTCTCTGCTAGGGTAAAAAGCAAGCCAAAAATTCAAAACCTCAATTTGAACTGGTGTAGAAGCCCTTGTTACCAGGTTGCAACTGTCCCCCTTTACCTCTTACCAGGCCACTGAAACCGTCATTTGACTGTTCCCCAAAACATTGCAGGACTGTGTGTTTACCCTTGCATTTTGCACATTCCTGCTTATATCTGCAGGGATTTCTTGGGCAATACCCACTGTTGAAACTCCAGCAGGCACCTGGGATAGCCCCCTGACCTCAACTCCATGTATCCACCCCCCTCCCGAGGTAGTACTGTACCACCAAACCAGTTTCCATGCGTAGTGCTGGGCACGTCAAATACCTTCACTGTAACCATAGTTTGTTGTCAACTTCTCCCCATTGTTTGTCAGGTTTCCCCTCCGGGTGATACTGAACTCCTAATCATAATTTAGCCAGGCAAAACCCCCAAAATCCATGTGTCTTCAGAATTGTGTCCATATATTTGAATATTGACACCAATCTTTTTGGAAATCTTTCACAATAGGCACTCATGTAAATAAAAAATGCTGATGTATATGTGTTAATTGTTGTAGGTACCTTAGGTCTTGTAGCTAGCTTGCTGACTTCCTCTTTGGATCCTTCCTTCGCTTGCACCTCTCTGTGCAGCAATATGTAAACATCCATGAATTCACCTTTCCATAGTTTTTTTTTTGTAGCCATGGAAAGATGTGGCCCCAGCGGCATTGATACCCCATGTAAGGCAATTTTTTCCAGTCCTTTCTGATTTACTTTGACCTTTCACCTCTTTTGACTGTACTTCCTCAGCTTTATCTGATTTCTTATAGTCCGTCTTATCATTATCTTCACTTTGCTTTTCTCCCACTTTGCTGTCCACCACTGCAGTGTCACCTGACTCCTTCTCTGTACCAACCCCTTTATCTACTAAGTTTGTACCCACACTTTTTTCAACCAGCACCACATCTTTACTATGTGCTCCCATTTCCCAACAACTCCACCATATTTGCTTAATCTTTGCTGTCTATCTGCAGATTTCTTTTGCTTCCCCATAACTTCTCTACACCGTCTCCAACCTCCTCTTGCTTCTCTGCTTTGGTTCTTGCTGTCCAATATCTGCAACATGCTACTGCGGGTCAGATTAGTTACTCCCCCTTTTCCATTCATTTACCCCTCCCTGGAATACTGAGCATTTTGCTCCCTCTCTTCCGCCTGGTGCTCACAGGTTGCTGCAACCCTGGGTGGTGGCTGCTCCCTTGACCTGTACTCGTATTCCAGGATTGGTTCCATGTTGCCCTGCAGGTAGCCCCAACCTGAGGGGTCTGTGGTACTGGTCCCTGGTATTGCCCTCACCCTGCTCTCATATTTGATTTCACTTGGCCCTGGCAGCCACACTCCCCTCCCTGTCTACTTCACTTCTTCTTTTGGGTATTCCCTCTCCTCTCTTTTTAAGAAAATCATTCCTTGTCCAAAGAAAACTTTAAGTGTCATGTTCAATCTGTGTCCTGTCCCTGCCTCACTTTGTTGTCATACTTCAAATTTTTTGCTCAACATAATGCCTTTTTTATATGGCTGGTCCTCACTTTGTCACTGCCGGGACCCCACATTGTCAGCCTAACCAGGGTCTGTGGAGCATCATTGGGAGCACAATTTTGCATGTGCACAGTTTCCCTTCCTGTTTATTGCAAGGTGTGCAGTGCATTTTGAAGGAGCAGTGCTACTTCCAGGCAGTTCGAGCAAGTTGCATGTGCCCTAACGTATCAGGTCTTAGACTCTTGCAGTGAATATTAGGGGTTTGAGTCCTGGTGTCTCAAGGGTCATGAGCCAAATGTAAGATTTGGGCTAATTAAAAGAGATCCAATCTTCAGTATATATTGTGGAGCAATAAATATTGAAAACAAGTGGGGCATGTTTTATTAGACAAAGCAAGACCTCCAAGTGCTGTAGCCTGCCTCAGAAGCAGTTCTGTGGAGGGAGACACTCAGCTGTAAAGCTTGGTTTTCAGGGAGATTTATGAAGTTAAGTTTTGTTTTAAACAAGGAGTCACAGTGGTTGCAATTGGAAATTATTTTGATTGTTGGATTTTAATTAATTGAGCAACATTAGGGGGTTCATATTTGGTTGCATTGTAGTTCTTAGCTCTTTGCTCAGTGCACAGGAGACAGGTTAACTTAAGCCTTCAGGATGCCACCAAAACAGGTAAAATTCAAGGCAGGTAGGTGCGATTTGGACATGTCAGTCGTTATTTGGTGATGGGGTTCCATTTAGGAACTATTGTCTTGACTACACCCAAGACATTCCCTCCTCACTGCTCAGACAGGACCCAATCCCCACCCACCATCGGTCTGGGACTCATCCCTTCCCCAAATAATTACAGAGGAATGCCGAAGAAAGGACTGGGGTCCCACCTAGGTCTGCTTTCCCTCACTGTTCCAAAATGCGCAAAGAAGGGAGCACCTGCTGGGGGGAGGGGGAAGTCAGTAGGAGCACCTAGACCCTTCTACCCTGAGAGTACATTGCCAGGTGTAGTCAGCCTTCATCGGTGGAGGGGGTCTCAATAGTAGGTGATGGGTCAGGCACACAATCCACCTTGGAGAAGACTCCCTGCCAAAATCTTGTGAATGATCTAGTAAGGTTGGAGCACATTTTGCCATGGTTGTCAAAAGTAGGGGGTGCTTTATAGGCAGGTAGTGAAGAAATATTGGTGATGGTGAGAGTGCTTGTGAGAGAGGCCTCTGATAAGCAAGCAAACACCCTAGTCACTACAGCAGAGCCCACAGGTAGCCAGCCTCTTACTCAATACCAGGTCCTCTTCTCACTGCAGAATCAGGCATTGCCCTTGTTGTGGTGCCTGATCCCTCCTTGCCATTAGCTGTACTGGCAGAGGAGATTTCAAAGGAGGGCAAATGTGAGGATGAAGCTGCTATCAATAAAGTGCACAAGCAGGTGCTGGCCCCTAGTTATCCCTTGGTTTACATTTAATTGATGAGGTTAAGAATACGATCAAGAAAGGGACTTATATAAGCCTTTTGGAACTCACCATTGTGAACCCAGTGCATGAAGACCCAAAAAAGCCTAAAGAATGCTCTCACAAACAGAAAAGCCATTGGTCAATTGTCTCAAAGGTTATGCCATCTACCAGTCAGTGTTGCTGGACAAATCACCTGAGCTGGGTTCACAAATGTAATTTTACATGAGAAAGATTGTGAATCGATATGAGGACTTTGGGGGAGCATGTTGGGTGAACATGATGGAAGTATCATGATAGGCCATTCTGTTTGAAGAAAGTGTCTAACCAGTCTATGTTTTGGGACCAGACAGACATAAATTCTTGGCTGCGTTGTATGATGTTAAAGAAATGTGAGGGTTCTGGGCACCAGTTCCTTTAGACTGCGACGGGGGGAGTGAGGAAAAAGGAGCCTGCTGAGCTTTCAAAAAAAGACTTGCACCGAACACTCGGGTAAATGTAAATTCAAGCATTATTGTTCCTACTGTGAGGCGGCAGGCCATTCGGAGTTTAAATGTTTTGAAAAATCCAAAGACAAAGGGAGTCAGAAGTAGTCTGGGGGCATTGCCATATGGGAAGCCCCCCCAACCCCCTTGAACCCTTGGCTAAACTCCTATCCCAGATACAATGTAGCTTGCCAACTTTATTGTGGTTTCCACCATGGTTTCAGAATTCTGCCCCCAGGGGTGCAAAGTTGTTGGTTCTGCAAAAATCAGCAGTACTTTAGCATCAGTTAGGGCAAAGCACAGAAAAGATCAAAGAGGAGGTGGGTCTGTGGAGAGCTTGGGGACCTTTTGATGGCCTGTCTTTTGATGATTTTGTCTGCTCATCATTGGGATTGGTTCCCAAAAAAGACCGAGGGGAATTCAGACTCATTCACAACCTATGACCCCATCATGGCGGGTCAGTCAATGATGCAATCGACCCATCGCTTTGCTCAGTAAGGTACATTTCTCTAGATGTGGCCCTAATTGAAGGTTATGGTGTGGTACACCCTTATAGCTAAGGCTGACATTCAGTCAGCATTTTGCCAACTCCCAGTGCACCAGGGTGACTTTCACCTCCTGGGTTTTCAATTTGAAGGATCTGTTTTTCATGGTAAATATATGGTCATGGGATGTTCAGTGACATGTGCCTACTTTGAGCATTTCAGCACTTTCCTCAAAGGGTCTTCTCAAGTTTAGAGTACCCAGCTGGTCATTCACTACCTTGACAATGTTTTGTTTCTGGGCACAAAAGGTTCTGGTAGATGTGGTGATTCACTATCATCCTTCATCAGCCTCATGGATAGTTTTTTGGTTCTGCTGGCAGAAGATAAAACAGAGGGTCAGGTCACAACCCAAGTTTTTCTAGAAATTGAGATCAACTCAGTAAATGAGGAGCATAGGAAATCACAGGAGAAAGTCTGTGCCGTCGAAGAATCACTGAGAACCTGTTTGGAGGCCAGTTACGTCATGTTGCACCAGCTCCAATTTTGGCAGGCAGCTTAACTTTGCTCTGAGGCTCATTCCAATAGGCCACCTCTTTTCAAGATCCATCATACAGGTGATGTTAGGGCGCAAGGAAAAACATCGTAGACAACGGTTATTAACAGAACTAAAATAAGACGTGAAGATTTGGTGGCCATTTTTAGAGGGTTTTAATGGATCTAAGGTGTGGCCTAGTCTGGTACAGCCTGGTCAGGAATTTGGCCTGTTCATGGATGCATCAGGTCGTGTAGCCTTTGGTGCCATAATAGGCTCCAAATCGGGTGCCCAGTGGTGGCCACAACAGTGGTTTGGCTCTAGTTTGGTGAGGATTGTCACTTTTCTTGAATTGTTTTCCATCTTGGTGTTGCTGCATATTTGCTTAGACCAGTTCAAGAACCAATTGGTTACCTTCTGGCCGGATAGCCTGTCAGTAGTTGAATCCATTGATTTCCCACATGCAAACTGGATGATGTTACGTTATGACCATTTGTATGGCACAGCTTATCACCCGTGAGCGTATCCAGGTGCTGGAGCAGGAAGGTAGGCCAGGCAGAGCTCCTAGTTGAATAGCCAGGTCTTTAGTTTATTGCGGAAATTTAGAAGTGAAGTAGCAATCCTGATGTGTTGAGAAAGTTTATTCCAGCTCTTGGAGAAGGCATACCATCCAGAATTGCTTCTGTGGATTCGGGGGACCCATGCGAGGGAGAGAGAGGTGGAGCGTAGCTGTCTGGAAGGTAAGTAGATTTATAGACAGTTGTTGAGGTATGTTGCTCCCGTGTTGTGGAGGGCTTTGGAGGCATGGATGAGCAGCTTGAATTGGCAACATTTCTGGATAGGTTGCCAGTGTAGTTCAGCGAGGTAGGCAGTGATGTGAGCGTTTCTGGGGACGGCTAGGATGAGTCTGGCGGTGGTGTTTTGGATAGTCTGGTATCTTTGTATGTGCTTCTTGGAGATGCGAATGTAGAGCGCGCTGCTGTAGTTTAGTCTACTGGTTATAAGGGGCTGGATGACCGTGCGTCTTGTGTGCGTGGGGAGCCATTTGAACATCTTGTGCAGCAATCTCAGGAGACAACCGGATGTGATCACGCAGTTGACCTATTTGTTCATCATGAGTTTGTCACCAAGGATGATACCAAGGTTTTTGGCGTTGTCTGTGGGGGTGGGCATGGGACCTAATTCAGGTGGCCATCAGGTGTCCCAAGGGGAGCTCTTGTTTCCGAAAATCAGGAACGCTGTTTTGTCCATGTTGAGTATAAGGCTGTTCTCTCCCATCCAGTTGGCCACATTGGACATGCAGGAGGTGAAATTGGTGCTGGTGGTGCCGTTCGTGTAAGGGAGGGTAAGGAAGAGCTGAGTGTCATCAATGTAGGAGACAATGTTGATGCTGTGGGCTCTTTTGATGTGGGTGAGGGGTGCCATGTACATGTTGAACAGGGTTGGGCTGAGGGAGGAGCTCTGGAGACTCAGCAGACGAATGTCTTATGTTCGAAGGTGTAAATTGAGAGTATGAGTCATTGAGTCCTTTTGGAGAAGAAGGAGGCAATGCAGCTCAGGGGGGCCCTTGGATTCCTGAGTCCTGGAGCCTGGCAAAGAGGGTGCCATGGGAGGTGGTGTCGAAAGCAGCTGAGAGGTCCAGCAGGATGAGGGCAGTGGTTTCGCCTCTGTCCATGATGTACCGAATGTCGTCTGTTGCTGCCTGGAGGGTGGTTTCCATGCTGTGGTTGCTGCAAACCCTGACAGGGTGGAGTCCAGGAGGTGGTGCTATTCTAGATGGGTGGAGAGTTGCCAGCTGATCTCTTTCTCTAGGACTGTGGCCGGGAAAAGAAGGAGCGAAATGGGTCTGTAGTTGCTGAGTTTTTTCAGGTTAGCTAACAGTTTCTTTAGGAGGGCTGTTACTTCTATGGGTTTTCAGCTATCCAGGAAGGTTCTACTAAGTAAAGAGGAGTTGATGATGGTGGTGAGTTTGGTGCTGATCAGTGTTTTTCCCAGGTTCTACATGTGATGAAGGCAGGGGTCTGTGGGGACCCTGAATGGATGAACTGCATAATTCTGCTGGTGTCTTCTGTGGTGAGAGGGCTCCAGTTCATTAGCAGGTGGGTGTTCCTGGTGGTGGTGGGAGGTTGCATGATGATGTCTTCTACAGTGGGTTGGGGTGCAAAGTTGGTGTAGATCTTGAGTATTTTGTTGTGGAAAAAGTCAGAAAGGTCGTCACAGAGGTTCTATGAGGGGTTGATAATGTTGGTGGCTGCTGTTGGATTGGTGAATTCTGTAGCAATGCTGGAAGGTTATTTGCTGGCATTGGAGCAGGAGTCTAGTCTGAGCATAAGGGTAGTTTTTCTGGCTTCTTAATCTGAGTGTGTGTAGAAAAGTGCCCCTTTTATATGGTCACCCCACCCACCTTTTGCTCCAATGCTGATGGTTATGACTCTGAGTGCACTGGAGCCTGCTGCCCAGACCCCAGTGCCAATGCTCTCTCCGTAAAACTGCTATGTGTAAATTGGCAACCCCAATTGACAAGGACTTTAACCCCCTTATAAGTCCCTAGTATATGGTACCAGCGGTACCCAGGGCATGGGAGGTAAAGTAGTCCCATGGGCTTGCAGCACTGCTTTTGCCACCCTAGGTGATCCCAAGTAGACTACTGACAGCAGGCCTGCCATTGCAGACTGCAGGAGCAGTGCAAGCTGCTTGATCTCAACTCTGCCCTCACCATTTGTGGCAGAGTCAATGCACTGCCTTTAATATATATCAGTCACCCCTAAGAAAGGCCTCCTAAAGCCCAGGAGGCTGAGTGCAGTATATTAAAGGTGTGGACATGTAAGCGCAAGCCCTTTACTATTTAAGAGCCCTATAAGTTACATACGGTCCATAGGATAACATGGGCTGGCACCCAAGCAAACTAGAGGTTGGCATCTCCATTATGGTACCGGCTAAATATGTCATGTTTGGTGATAAACAATGTGCCTTCTCACCCCTGACATGAATCTTGTGCCATGAGCGATGTGGCACGCACCCAAGTGGCTACCTTAGAGGTTGCCTACCTGGTTGCCCCAGCTTTCCTGTGCCCTGGCTGACAGCCCGTGCTTGCTGCCACCAAGACAGGATTCTAACCTCCTGCCAGTCAGTGCCAACACTCCCAGGAGTCAGGAGCAAAGGCCTGGGCAGGAAGGAGGTCACACCTCCTCCCTCCCATGCTGGCTAGTGAAGTGTCACATCAAGGTGGTGAGCTTCAAAGGCTACACCGCCTCTGACATGCATCCAGGCTGCCTCCCAAAGGAAAGAACAGCCAGCCCCCTGCCCCCAGACACATTTGCAACTGGGCAGGCTGGAAAATTAGATAGTCAGGTGGCATACACCCCCAGAAGGCTAGCCATGCCTCTAGGGTGTGCAACCTGGTCTGTATGGCCAAGGAAGACCTCTGTCATTTTTAAAAGAGATAGAAATAGTGAGTTCTGGGTAAAAAAATATGACCTACACCTCCAGATGTGGTTGCTTCAGGAGCAGATTAGTCGCTGAAGCTAGTAGCCCATTGGCCACTTGCACCCACACCCCTAACACCCCTAAATCTAGGATTTAAGAGCTACCACTGACACCAGAACCTTAGTTCTGAACAACATTCATCAAAGAGGACAAAGAAGAGACCCGTGTCTACGACAACAGGACTTGTACATAGCAAAAGAGGGATACTCTGTCCCTGTGGCTATGTTCCTGGAACTGCCTGATCGAGACTCGTCCTAGGCTAACTCTTGTTTCCCCCAGACAGAGGGACCCCTGTGAGAGCCTGAAGCACCCTCAGACTCCCCTGGAATAGTAGTATTAGTCCCCCACTAACTGCAGGTAAAACAACACTCTGGATCCAAAGAATTGCTGGCCTTTGGGCCCTCCAAAAGATTATCCAAATCCAGATGGTCTAGTGCATTGTGGGAACTGTATTCCTGCCATCTACGAAGTTACAGACAGTTGCCACGTTCCCCGGGACCATCAGACGTTGAAGTACCTTTTTCCAAGGATTACCACTGCCAAGGCTCGTTAGTCGGCAGTCCGGCAACCAACCCCTGCACTCGAGGCTGCACCTAAAGGGAACTCCATCCAACCTTCGACTGACATCAGCAACCACTCCATTGTTATATTTTTGCATTTTGTTCCCCGCAGCACAGTGTAAGTGGTAAAGGCGGCTCTCCCGCAGCTCCTGTTCAGCACCAGGGACAGCCAGGACAACTCTGCACCCAGGGTCCATAGGCCAGGTAAAATTGAAATGACTGTCGTGGTCCAGTCCCGGGACCTGCATCTCCTTTACCTTACAAGGGTTGCATGCAACTGAACCTTCAAGTGGCCAATTGTCACTAGTGTTTTTTCCGATTGATCGCAATGAAAAGGTTTCACTGTATTATTTTGCACTGATTTTATATTGCTTTTAAAATCTATAACTCTGGTTATATGTATGCTATTCCATTCATTTTGGTGTCTAAATTATTATAAAAATACACTTTATTTTTATACATTTGTGTCGGATTTCTATCGAGTCATTTCAATTACTTATCGTCCATGCTGGTCCTCTGAAATGCTTAACACATGTTCCTCTAGTAAAGCCTGACTGCTCTTTGCCATACTGCGGGAGTGAGCTAAGGATTTATTAGTATGAATCCAAGGACCATCTTTGGGATTTGTGACAGTATTGCATGGTGAAGCCTAACCAGCATCACCACATAATACTCTACCTTACTACATTGGTGTTACAGCGGTGGGGATCCTGAACCTGTGTTTCACAGTACCACATGGTCATATGTGATTTTGCAATAGAAAATCCACTTAATTGACATTAGACTCAAAAATATTTCTTTTAGAATCTTTTACATTTTTAAAAATTAGATTGTTAGGGCATTGTATAGACCCGCATTCCAATAGTACATTTAAAAAGTCTAGGTAAGTTAGGACAATGTTTAAAAGTTTTTTAACATTTTTTAAAAAGGTCCCAACTTACAAATAAAAAGTTAGGCACAATAGAGGCTGGTAAGAATCTCACCTGGCAGTCATCCCAGCCCTGAGGATCAGTGATCTGATGGTTTTGTACAAAGCATAGGGCATTTACTATTGGGTTACAGCTAAAAAAGGAGGAACTTTAAAAAGCCCTCAGCTCCTATGAGAAAGAAAGGATAGAGAGGGAGGGCCATTCCTCAGTAGAAGATCCTGAAGAGGGTGAGGATGATGCCCTAGCCCAAAGTGATAATGATGGGGAAGATGGTGAAGACCTCAACTCTCCACTCTTTCCCAGATCCCCTTCTTCAGTGGGAAGTGACAGGAGTCACTCTAGTAGACCCCCTAATGGTAAGGTGGTCGGAACCCTTGAGGAAGAGCTCGACTTACTCTCCCTGGAGGAGAAAAGGCTTGAACTTGAGGAGAAATGACTAGCCCTTGAGGTAAGAAGGGTTAAGATGGGCCCGAGGCCCAAAGATGATGGCAGCAACAGTAACAGGGAGAAGGAAGAATCATTTGACCCTAAAATCCGCTGAGAAATTGTCCCCAAGTTAAGTGATGTTGATGAGATTGATTAGTGGTTTGCAGCCTTTGAGAGGGCCTGTAAAATGAGAAGGGTGGGTTGCCAACACTGGGGCTCTCTACTTTTGGAGTTATTCTCAGCAAAGGGCAGATATAGACTGCTGACCCTTAATGAGGATGTAGCTGAGTCCTATCAGAATATGAAGGAGACCTTTATAGAAGGATTTGGACTCACTACAGAGGAATACAGATTGACGTTAGGGACACCCACCAAGGTCAAAAAGAGACATGAGCGGACTTCATAGACTCTTCACTCAAAGCACTAGAATGTTGGGTACAAGGCAATGAGGTGGACACTTATGGTGGCTTTAATTATAAGAGAGCACATTTTAACTAATTGCACCACATAGACATTGCATCAGCATTTGGTGGAATCCAAGTTGTCTTTTCCCAGGGAGCTGGGTAGGTTAGCTGACAAATGGGTCACAACCAGGGTTTCCAGGAAGGCCCACGGTAGGAGTGACCACAAGAAGTGTTCTCAGACTTCCCAGCAGAGGAAAGAGGTGAGAAGCAAACAGGATAAAAGGAAGAAGTTGTTTAAAGGCCCTCAAAGTTCTTCTTAGGAGGGTGGGCCCTGAGACTTCTCCCAGACTAAAGGCAAAGGGTATCAGGGTAAAAACGGGGATCAAGCAAAGGCTTCTGGGTTGTTTCATGACTGTCATCAGGCAGGCCATGAAAAAAGGAGATGCAACATGTTCCAAAAATTCTCCAAGTAGTGACCATCCAAGGGAATGGCTAGCATATGAGTGGGGGTAGAATTGTACTCTGAAGAGGCCAGAGGAGATACAGAGACTACTTTAGTTTCCCTGGGTGGGGTGGATATTGAAGCCCTGGTTGTCTTACCTCCAAGCCTGGAGAAGTATAGACAAATGCCTAAAATCAATGGGACTGAGGTAGAGGCGCTGAGGGATACAGGTGACAATGTCAATATAATGGCTGTTAGACTGTTTTTCCCAGACCAAATGATACCTGGTGTGAGTCACCAGGTGACCAGTGCTGACAATGAGACTAAGCTCCATCCAAAGGCCTTGGTAAGCTTAGAATGGGGCGGGGTCACTGGCCCAAAAAAGATGCTTGTGTAACCTACCATCCCAGTGGAGTGTCTAGTGGGAAATGATATGGAGATGTCTGCATGGGCAGAAGTTGAAAGGAAGGCTCATGCAGAAATGCTCGGTCTCCCTGAGTGGGTGTGTGTTACCACAAGAGCACAGGCAACACGTGAGGGAAGTAATGGGAGCTTGAATCGTGAAACAGGGGACCAAGGTACCCAAAGCAAGAGGAAGGTCAAGACGTCTGATAAGGCAACTTCTAAGAGGTCACAGGACCAGGGGGTGAGTCTCTTGAAGGGGATATCCTGGTGCCTGAGGAGTGAACTGCAGCTGATGGAGTCTGACCTGGCCTGGCAGAACTCTTAAGTGCAGGGGGACCCTCCAGAGAGGACCTATGCCAAGGGCAAAAGCAGTGCCCTACTCTTAGAGGCCTTTGACAGCAAGCTGCAAGGCAAGAGGAGGATGATGTCAGTGGTACCCACAATGTCTACTGGGAAGATGAGCTTCTGTACACTGAGGCCATGGACCCCAAACCAGGGACAGCCAGGAGAATGGTGGTCCCCCAAATGTACAGATAGTTCAATCTGACCTTGGCTCATGAAATCCCCTTAGCTGGACATCTGCAACAAACCAAAACCTGGGACAGGCTGGTTGCCCATTTGTATTGGCCCCAGATGTCTGAAAAAGTAAAAGAGTTCTGTCGCTTCTGTGTGACTTGTTAAGCCAGTGTCAAGAAAGGCACACATCCAAACGTCCCCTTAAATCCACTTCCAGTATTTGGGACTTCCTTTGAGAGGGTAGGGATAGACATTATTGGTCCCCTTGACCCTCAAACTACATCTGGGAACAGGTTTATTCTAGTGGTAGTGCACCACACTACTAGGTACCCAGAGGCAATCCGCCTCAGGACTGTCACTGCCCCTGCAGTGGCACAGGCCCTCATTGGTACCTTCACCAGGATTGGGGTTCCCAAAGAGGTGGACTCTGACAGGGGGACACATTTCAAGTCTGCATAACTTAAGGCTGTGTAGGATGAATGTGGAGTAAGCTACGAGTTCACCACCCCCTATCACCTTCAGACAAATGATTTGGTTGAAAGGTTCAACAAAACCATGAAAGACATGATAATGGGCCTCCCTGAAAATTCAGATTGAGATGGGATGTCCTGTTACCTTGCATGCTGTTTGCTCACAGAGAGGTGCCACCAAAGGGGGTTGGATTCAGCCCTTTTCAACTTTTGTTTGCCCATCCTGTAAGGGGGTCCTCTGAGTCTAGTGAGGGAATGATGGGAGAAACCTCTCAAAGAACCCAAGCAAGACATAATGGACTATATACTGGGCCTGTGTTCATGTATGGCTGAGTGCATAAAGACAGCAAATTAGCATCCAGAGGCCAGCCTGGAGATTATTAAGCACTGGTATGACCAGAAACCAGCACTGGTGGAATACCACCCAGGTCAGCTGGTGTGGATATTGGATCCTGTGGCTCCCAGAGCTCTTCAGGACAAGTGGATTGGGCCTTATCCAATCTTGGAGAAGAAGGGGGAAGTCACCTACTTAGTAGACAGAGGCACCCCTAGGAGTCCTCATAGAGGTCTCCATGTCAATCGCCTAAAACCCCATCAGGACAGAGCTGATATGATCCTGCTCATGGCCACTGATGGAGGCCAGGAGGAAGAAAGTGAACGGCTCTCTGAACTGTTGTCAAATAATCCACAGGATGGGTCAGTTGTTTTGTTTGACACTGTCACTGTACAACAGCAATCTGATGGCAGGCAAGTCCTAGGTCAGTTTGCTGAGCTCTTCTCTTTGACTCCTAGTCAGACAACAGGGTGTACCTACTATGTTGACACTGGAGACAGCCTCCTTGTCAAGAACAAGATATACAGATTGTCAGACCAAGTCAAATCCTGCATCAAGACTGAGGTCAGCAAGATGCTAGAGCTCAGGGTGATTGAACCCTCTGACTGTCCCTGGGCTAGCCCAGTTGTACTGGTCTCCAAACCTCATTCCAAATGTGGGACAACTGAAATGAGGTTCTGTGTGTATTATAGGAGTTTAAATGCAGTCATTAAAACTTATGCACACCCTATCCCAAGAGCAGAAGAACTGGTTGACAAGCAACTAAATTCTTAAGTACCTTTGATTTAACATCAGGGCACTGGCAGATTGGACTCACCCAGAGAGCAGAGAGGTCAGCATTTTCGACCCCAGAGGGCCACTTCCAATTTAAAGTGATGCCTATTGGACTGAAAAAATGCACCTGTCACCTTCCAAAGGTTGGTGAATCAAGTTCTCTTAGGCCTGGACAACTTTAGTGCAGCATATCTAGATGATGTAGCTGTCTTTAGTTCAACCTTGGAGGATCACCTGGTCCTCCTGAAGGAAGGTCTAACTATTAAGGCCAGTAAGTGCCAGATAAGGTTGAACTTTGTTGTGTATTTGGGCCACCTTGTAGGCGGAGGCCAAGTCCAATGACTCCAACCCAAAATCCAGACTTTTCTGAAGTGTGAGGTTCCTAAAACTCATTCTCAAGTCAGATCCTTTCTTGACTTTACTGGGTACTACAGGAGGTTTGTAAAGGCTTATGGGACCATTGTGGCACCACTTACTGAAAGCACCTGCAAAAAACAGCCTAAGAAGGTCATCTAGACCACAGGCTGCCAAAAGGCCTTTGACACCCTGAAGGAGGCTATGTGCTCAGCACCTCTCCTAAAGGCACCTGACTATGGAAAGGAGTTAATTGTCCAAACAGATGCTTCTGAACATGGGATTTGGGCAGTGTTGTCACAAACAAACAATGAGGGCCAGGATCAACCAGTTGTTTATATTAGCAGGCGAATCCTCCCTAGAGTGCAGCATTGGAGTGCCATTGAGAGGGAAGCCTTTTTGCTGTATTTTGGTCCCTGAAGAAGTTGAGAACCTACTTGTTTAGGGCTCACTTCAAGGTTCAAACTGATAGTGCACTGGAGCTTCCTTACCAGGCCCCAGTGCCAGTGCCTCTCCCTAAACCTGTTATGTGTAAAGTGGCAACACCAATTGATGAGGACTTTACCCCCCTTATAAGTCCCTAGTATATGGTGCTAGTGGTATCCAGGGCTTGGGAGGTAAAGTGGTCCACAGGGCTTGCAGCACTGATTGTGCCACCCTGAGTAACCCAAGTAAACTACTGACAGTAGGCCTGCCATTGCAGACTGCAGGGGCAGTGCACTGCCTTTAATTTTTATCATATCGAAGCCACAATGGTTCCAGGAGGTAATATTCATATATAGCATAGATTAACAAATAGAAAGACGCTAAGAAATGGTGCCCAATACAGGATTTTCAAAGAAGTTAAGATTATTATTAAATAGTGATTCTTTTCACAGCACACTATACAAAGAAACAATTATGGCTCCACATATACACTAAACAAACATATAAGGACAATGTACAGTGTAAAACAAAATACATAAAACACAGGCAAAGGGTCTCAAAATCAATTAAATGGTTCACAAATGACAGAACCTATCACAGTCAATGGTTTATCCCCAATTTGCAAATGATGCGTCAACAGCATTTCAACCTTTGCAATTTAATGGTTCATCATCAGGTTCAACAAAATTGGATCACAAGAGCACAGATATTGCTGGCTGCAAAGACAAACATGCTATTATCACCAGACCTTCGCAAGTGAATCTGTTTTAAAAATGAATATCCAGTCCTTGTAGCATTTCAACCATTTGAAAATAAGAGAGCACTGGGTCCGAAGATCAAAAATCCTAAGATCTTGCCAAAACTCGTTCAGCAAGGAAATCCCACAAAGTTGGAAGATCAATGTTTCCAGGGAGCACAATATGGCTCCCCTGAAACCACTGCCATGGAAATCACAGTCAGCATTAAAGCTGCAGTGTTTGATCACCTGTGCGGCTTCGACTCTGACTGTGATTTCATGGCAGTGGTTTCAGGAGAGCCATATCGCACGCCCTGGAAATATTGATCTTCCAACTTTGTCGGATTTCCTTCCTGAACGAGTCCTCCCAGGACTTTTGTGACTGGAGTGTCCCCTCTGACCCACTAAGGGACAGTGCCTGTTTATATATTAAAACCACCATGTTAGAGATACATCTTTGATGCAATGATGTGTCTAGATGTTAGAAGCTTTCTCCGAGAGGAGAACGCAAAGACAAGGATATCTCATTCTATGTTCCTAGCCTTGAACGAAGAGTACAGATTATGTAGCAGGAAAGGCTTTCTAAAACAAACAGCATGTACAGGGTTACTTTGAATCATATCATGAAAATAAAATATGTAAAAGGTAACAGAGCAAAGACGAAATCTGCTAAATTGTGTAAAATGTGAAACTAAAAGGAAAACCAAAGTGGGTGCACAAGGGCCTCACTACACCATTATGACACTGACTTTATATATTATGTTTGGTATTAAACAACATGCCTTCTTACCCCTGACCTGAGTTTCATACCAGGAGCAATGTGGCATGTACCCAGGTGGCTACGTTAGAGGTTGCCCACTTGGTTGCCCCATCTTTCCTGGGCTCTGACTGATAGCCTGCACCTGCTACTGCCAAGACAGGATTCTGCCCTCCTGCCAGGCAGTGTGAACACTTCCAGGAGTCAGGAACAAAGGTCTGGGCAGGAAGGAGGTCACACCTTCTCTCTCCCAGGAAGGTTTGTGAAGTGGGGCATCAAGGCGGTGAGCTTCAAAGTGTACCTTGCCTCTGATATGCATTTAGAATGCCTCCCAAAGGAAGGAACAGCCATCCCCCTGTCCCTAGGTATACTGGCTTTCGGACAGGCTGGAAAATTACATATTAGGAGGCGTACACCCCGAAAAGGCTATCGACACCTCTAGGGTGGGCTACCTGGTCTGTACATCCGTGGAAGAGTTCTACCATTTTTGAAATAGTGGATTCTGGGTAGAAAGAGTGACGTGAAGGGAAAAGAAACTGACTCAGAGGTGGGTGGGTTATACTGAAAATAAAATAGACTATTGGTAGAAAATCAAGAAATAAAAGCCACTGGAGTTGACTACAGAGGAGCCTGAAACTAAGGCAAAAGCACAAAAGCAGTGATGGGGTTGGGGAAGGGGGATCTGTAGCTACGGCAAGCAGCGGTGGTAGGGAGGTTGAAGGCAGGACAGGGCAAACAGCAACAAATACAGACAGGATGAGAGGGTTGGATATAGAGCCTGCAAAACGATGCAAAATAGTAACAAGTCTCAATGTTGGCTCAACATTATGGGCAAATCATGCAATCTCCTCGTGCGCTCATGTAAAACACTTGAATACTTTTGGGTTGAGATCGTGCTATATAATGATGTGGCCGTGACGTTGACAGATAGCGCACGGTAACGCAAGAACTGTGCAGGCAAAGCCTAAAAATATTTTTGGACAAAAGTGGATGAAAAAGAGTATTTGTGCCATGCACCACTGATAAGAAAAACACAAGAAGAACAACAGGAAATAGCATGCTGCAATCAATAGAAACAGAGGAAAAGTAAGTAGCAAGCACACGAACAAATGAAAAGTAAGGACGGGTTGTAAGCCCCTTTTAAGATATATATTAAATTCAATAGATTTCACAAGCACAGCAGAGGAAATCCAAAAAGGAAATCTGCTCAGAAGATTTCTCTTTTAGTGGCCTGTATAAGAAAAATCAAGGGCTTCTCACTAAATAATTTAGGGGGAAATTAGCGATTCGCAAAATTGCAAAAAGCTGGAGGTTCTGACTTTAGCAGCATATCTGCTAGCAGCCCTGTGGGCGGGAGAAAGTGTGAGAGGAGCATGCCTGACCTGGCATTATTGTTTCATTGTCCCTGTTGAAGAAGGGTGGTTTACTTTGCATGGCATATAACACATTTAAACTGGGACTGGGCAAGTAGAGAAGTTGATTTCTACAATAAAGATTGCATTGTTTCCCAGAGAATAATGAATGTGTGAATGAATGAAACGACTGAATGAATAACAGAACTAAAATGACGCATTCATAGCAACTGCTTCTCCACTGCAGTAATAGCTAGAAAAAGATGTTGGTGAAAGGACCAAAGAGTGGGATTACAGCTGCAGAGAAAAAGAGCGAGATATAGAGTAGCCAAGTCAGGAAAAGAGGGCACTGGTGAAAGGGGAGAAATAAGAAAAGAGGGAAAGTGTGTGTGTGTGTGTGTGTTTAAGAAAATGCCTGAGATTGTGAATAAAAGGTAGACTAGGACAATCTTGGAGCACTGTTAGTGACAATAAAGAAACATTTTGGAAACCATTAACTTTGTTAGTTGGCTCGGCTTATGCATCGGCTCATGGAACCAAGCTGGACTCCTGGCTTGGGTCTGGCTTAGCTCTTCCCCTAAATTCTATTAAGGCTTGCTCACTTCGAGGGGCTTATTTACAAGGAGCTTGCGTCACCAATGCATCAACATTTTTGATGCATTGGTGGCACTATCACTACTCCATATTTCCAAGGTGACTTATCTTTGAGGATGTGTCACTTTTGGAGTCCTGCGTCAAAAGGAACCTGCATCGGAACCGCCTGCATCACATAAGTAATAATTTATGCAAGGTAGACATTTTGTCATAATTTCCACCGTAAAACTGATGCATGGATATTTACGACATTTTAGCAAAGTGATAGAGCGGTGGCTTGAGTGATGCAGAAGTCCAATAATGTCAAAAATCCTGTGCCTGTGCAACCCACGCGTAGGAAATGACACATTGACATTGCTATATAAAGAGAAGCTGGACAGGACAGTGTTGCAACCACAACTGCACCATGGAGGGAGAAATTTTGCAACTGGGAGTCGCAAGGAGACGACCACCACCATCCACTCCACTCCACCCCAACCACCAAATCCACCCCCCCTCAACACCACGAAGGCAACGCAGAAGAAAGGAGCGCATTTATTGCCAGCAGTCTACTTTAATAGAACTCAGGGATGATGAGGTAATTATCTATTACCAGCTGAGGAGGCAATACATTGTAGAGTTGCTACACCTGATTGCCCGAATGCCAACAGCTGAAAGGTCTACCAACATCCCTCCACTGGCGAAGCTCATGGGGGTACTACACTTGTTAGCATTGGGGTCCTTCAAGGTAACAGCTGCCAGAGGAAATCTCCCAGCCATCTTTCTCGTCATTCCTTCCCTCTGTCCTGAATGCCATCATCCGTCTAACACCCCACCAACTCCTCATCCCCAACACTCACGAACTGCAGCTGGAGACCAAACAAGGCTTCTATGCCATTGCTGGGTTCCCACATGTGCTTGGTGCCATAGACTGTACACATGTGCAACTGGTACCACCTGCAGCCACATCCCATATTTACAGGAACCGGAAGCACACCCACTCCAAAAATGTGCAGGTCATTGTGGATCATCAGGCCCTCTTCACCAACATGCTTGCCAAATACCCTGGGAGTGTGCATGATGCATACATACTCGGGCACTCCATCATTACTGACCACGTACAGAATGGACAATATGGGAATGGCCTACTTGTAGGTAAGCAAAACTCAAATTCCTAACACACCCACTAACAGTTAGAAATGGATGAGATAATACACATCACTGTGTCTGTTGACGCAGATAGGAACATAAGTATGAGGGGGGTGGTTCATACAAGCACCATGCATCATTGTACGTGTGTCATGTAAACCCACAAGTTACCAATGTCAAGACACGCAAAGCCACTATGGCTGCCGTTAATTGGGGGAAGTGTACAGAGCAATGCATTGCTGGGCCAAATGCTGCGTAGTGTCAATGTGTGCAAGGGAGAGGTTCCATGGGGGTTGTGGGGGTGTCTACATGCCATTTCCATGGTTCATCAGGCATGTCATGTATCCCACCACCCACATCTGTGGTTTACCATGGACATATGCATGTGTCAGTGTAAGGCATGTCTCCTATGTCATTATTTACCTAGTGAAGACCACCTATCAAAATATTAGATCCACAATCGGCAAGTTCACACATGTAGTGGGAGCACATTACATAGAGTGGTCAGGAGCTTCTCCAAATAGACATCACAGAACTCCATAGCATCACCATAACAGTCTGGATGTAGAAGTGTACGATGTATCGACCCATGCTCAGCATTTACTATAACACAGAGTATTGGAAGAGAAAAGTGTCAACCTATCAACAACTGTATGACTTACACATATTGTGAAAACAATTATAGAAATCTGTATGACAATGTTCTGCCATGTATCAGTAAAAATATCGACTCAAAAATATCGATGTAAAAAATATAGATGTAAAAAATATCTATTTAAATATATATAAAATAAAATAATATATATTAAATATTAATATTAATTTTTAACAAAATAAATTACATTTAAAATACATTTTAACAAAATATAACAAACTTAATTAAAAAAGATAAACACACACATAATAATTTATACATACATATATATATATATATATATATATATATATTTACTTTAAAACAATTAATAAACTATTATTTTTAATTTATTTTAAAAGTTTAAAATTATATAAAAATAAAAAATATATATATCAATAATTTAATATATTAAAGAAAATCTATAATAAATTAAAATATTAAACTATTAAAAAATATTTAAACTTAAATTTACCAATACAGTCAGTGCAACAGTAGGGAAAGTGTTGGATAGCGGAGGGGTAAAAATTACTATTCCCACTCTAATGAATGCAACAGTAGGGAAAGTGTTGGATAGTGAAGAGGTAAAAATTACTATTCCCACTCCAATGAGTACAACAGTAGGGAAAGTGTTGGATAGCGAAAGGGTAAACATTACCATTCCCACTCCAGTGAGTGCAACAGTAGGGAAAGTGTTGGATAGCGTAGAAGTAAAAATTACTATTCCCACTCCAGAGAGTGCAACAGTAGGAAAAGTGTTGGATAGCATAGGGGTAAATTTAATGTTCACACTCCGAACAGTTCAAAAATAAAAGCAAAATAAATATTTAAAAATCAAAATGTATATTATGAAAATAAATAAATGAATAAATTTATAAATATGTTAAAAACTAAAAAAACAATATATTTCATATATGAAAAAAATAATATAATATTAATTACATGTAACAAATACCTACAAATATTATATCAAATAAAATAATAAATACATTTCCCCAAAAATATTTTTTTAAATTAGAAATTTTTACAAACAAAAAACATTTATTACATAAATGTATTTATTTTATTTCCTACCCTATAACACCACACAAGTAAAAAACACTTCTAAATAAAAAATATATATACTTCCATAGTTAACATAATTAATTATCAATGAAAAAATAGTAATAAAAAAGATATTAAAAATGTATTAACTACCCACACTTTAACCCTATAATCCACACAACACACACATAAATTAAACTGTAAAATAATACATTACACAATTAAAACTTTTTTAAATGAAAAACTATTAGTATTAAACAACTAATTATGAAGTAAGTAACATGTATTTAATACCTACCCTTTACCACTTTAAAAATAAAAACAACACACAAAAAAATAAACAATTACCCAAAAAAATATCAAATAATTAACATACATTAATTAACAACTATATATTAATTAATTAAACACAAATTACTTGCTACCCTTTACCCCTTTAAACCCCAAAACACACACCTAAAATTAATTGCACAATTATCATAATTAATTACCAATTAATATTTAATATTAATAAACAACCAATTATTAATTCATCAATAAAAATAAATTACTTCCCACCCTTTACACCTATAAACACAAAAGCGCACACCTAAAATTAATTACACAATTACCATAATTCATTACCAATTAATTAATTAATTTTAATTAACAACCAATTATTAATTAATTAATAATAAATTAATTTACACATTTAACACTACAACATCTCAATCGAATAAATATTAATAAATAAAAAATAATAATTAAATTAATATAATTAAATTACTTCTCACCCTATTCCCCTATAAACCCACAACTCGCTACGGAACTAAAAACATAAAATTCAAATTCCCAAAAATTAATAACTACTAAAAATTCAACACATATATTAAAAAATATAAACAATTCTTATACAAAAAAATAAACATTTATTTAATATAATTAAATTACTTCCCACCCTATTCCCCTATAAACCCACAACCCGCTACAGAACCAAAAAACGCAAAATTCAAATTAAAAAAAGATAATAACTACTAAAAATTTCACACATATATTAAAAAATATAAATAATTCTTATACAAAAAAATACATCACATACATTTAAAATATATACTAAAATACATAACATTAATTAAAATAGCGATATTTTTAACAACTATGAGCCCGATTCACAAAAGTAATCTGAGACAAAAGGCATTTAGGAGTAGTAAAGTTAGGAATCCTAACTTTACTACTCCTAAATGCCTTTTGTGAATACCGAAAGTCGTAAAGTTAGGATTTTGTCTCAGTTTAGGAGTAGTAAAGTTACTAAAAAAGGCATTTAGGAGTAGTAAGTTAGGAATCCTAACCTTACTACTCCTAAATGCCTTTTGTGAATACCTAAAGTCGTAAAGTTAGGATTTTGTCTCAGTTTAGAAGTAGTAAAGTTAGGAATCCTAACTTTACTACTCCTAAATGCCTTTTGTGACTACAGAAAGTCGTAAAGTTAGGATTTTGTCTCAGATTACCTTTGTGAATCGGGCCCAATATTTTTGCAAACGATATTAAACACTTCGATATTTTTAAATTCGATATTACTTACCTTAAGTCGATATTTATTGACCACGATATTCTTGTTGTCGATATTTTTCAATCACGATATTTCTGACTCGATATTTGTGCAACTCGATATTTAAAACTCGATATTCTGTCTCTGCACCCTGCAAAATAATCAAGGTGCGTGCCATACTGCACAATATATGTGTGAGTTCTAATGCCCCCTAGGCGGGGACCTACAACTGCAGGACCTGATGAAGGAGGAGGAGGATGCCGAGGGTGAAGACATCCAAAACACTGCGTAGGCAATCGCTGACACACGCACATTGTGCAACATTTCTTTACGTAATCCACATGTTGCGGAATGAAAAATGAACCAACATGTCATAAAGGTTCAATATGAGGATAAATGTTTGAAACCATTACTTGTCTTTGCGTTTATGTCACAGTCCCAGGAAACATCTACGTACACACATTTCGTCAACTAGGAGTAGCCCTCAGAAGTTTAAAATCAGGTCGGAAGCAAAGCATCAACATCAAAGACTCAGAAACAATCCACTGTGCAATGTCACATGTCTGAATAGGAAAGGTGACACTCTAGTAGGAAAGGTGATACTATAGTACAAAAGGCGACTTTTTAGTAGTAATGTGACTCTTTGGTATGGAAAGTGTAGTTTTACCACTAGACGTGGCGTTTGAGTAGGAAAGGTGACTCTATAGTATGAAAGGCTACTTTTTAGTAGTAAATATGACTTTAGTATTGAAAGTGAAGCTTTACCACTAAACGTGCGTTTGAGTAGGAAAGGTGACTCTCTACTATGAAAGGTGACTTTTCTACAGTAAACGTGACGCTTTACCACTAAGGGCCTGATTACGATACGGTTAGGAAAGCATTCCCACCTAGGGCCCGATTACGATGCGGTTAGGAACGCCTCCTAATGGCATTTGCTCTTTCCGAATCAGATCGGGAACGTGTCTTCCCGATCAAGGGCCAGATTACGATGCGGTTAGGTACATAGGCTCCCATAGAAGTCAATGGTAGTCCAACCAAATCGTATCTGGAAGCATCCGGATGCATCATACTAGGTCGGTCAGACTCTCCCGATCTGAGTCGGTCGGAAACCATTTCCAAACCGATTCGATCGGGAAGATTTCCTAACTGCATCGTAATCCGGCCCTTAATGTGATGCTTGAGTGGAAAGAGCATCGGGTGGAAGCCATGCATCAAGGCCAAACTGTCAAAAATGCTTTGGCCATAGTGTAACTTGCGACTTGGTTTTTCTCAAGCGAAGCGCCAGGAAAAAAGACGCTTTAGTAGGAAACTTGATGCATACGTCGAAGATGTGACACATCCACACAGAAAATGATGCAATTGCTCAGCCATGCTGTAAACTAGGAAGTGTGAAGTTTCTTTCACTTTCACTTAATATATTTTTATCTGTGCTGGCTGGTGGAGGTGTTTGTTGTTTGCTGGAGAGTTTGGTGCTGTTTCCTGGTCTTGTTGGTGTCTGTGCTGTCTGTGTTGTGTCCCTAAATTGTCGCATTTGTCCTGTAATTGTATTTTGTGTTGTTTTGTGTAGTGTATTCTGGGGTGTTTGTCTCAATAGAGGTTATTAGTTATAGGGGGAAGGGATAGTATTTTTTGTAGTTGGAGTTAGGGTGGCTATTGGGTGTAGGGAGATGTCCGGCAGGGCCGAGAACCTGACGGAGAAGCAGTTTGGGGGCCTGCTGTGGTTGTTGGTAAAATACTTGCCCCACATGATTGGAAGTGGATGAAGGGTAATCCAGGGCTATCCAACCCATGAGCGGCGGCACCAGTGGGAGAAGGTGCGTTTACAGATGAGCCGCGTTTTTGGTGTTGAGTGGAACGCCCACCAATACAAACACCGGTGGGCCAATATCGTCCGCCTAGAGCAGGATCTCCTGGATCACCTGAGGATAGAAGTTGGTGGGGCTCTCTGTAAGTTTTTGTACACCATGAACTTGTAGATGTTTGGCTGTAGCAAAATACTCTTAACGGTTTTGTTATCAGAAGGGCCAGATATGTATATAGGATACTACTGCATGATGCGTGCTAACTCACTTACATACACTGAACATGACACAGGGGCCTGTTCACAGGGACATTACAATAGCCAAAACCCACCATGCAGTGCAGGGGAGTCCCATAGGTGATGTGGGACCCATCCCGCACTGTGCAGGGTGTATTGTCACCCAGCCTGCTAGGTCATTACTGACTAGAAACTGTGTGGGCCACCCGCCATATATGTTGCAGGGGAGCGCACTCACATGTCATCAGGCCACAGGTTGGACAGGGTGTATGTGTCCCCCCAAATGGTTACATATACTTCTCTGTTAAATAACATCATCCTACCTTTATAAGCCTGTATGGGCCTTGATTAGGCCTAGACGGAGTTCGCAGAGTTCTGCTCGGTGAAACTCCACGAAGTGACGCAAGAAGTCCGCCGCACGCGGAGTTCTGCGAGTGATGGAGTTTGGCAAGTAGCGCTGCTCGTACTGAGTTTTAATGCCAGGAGTTTGTCCCGCACTGTAGAATGAGCACGAACAACACTACGTGCAGCGCAAGATGGCGCAGCTCCGTTCTGCCACTCGAGTAGACCTTCTACTCGAGCAGCAGCATCCTCAACGCGAGCGGCAGATTGCTCAACGAGAGCGTTCGCGACCTGCCGCGAATGCCCGCATTGAGAAATCTCGCTCGGAGGAGGTCTAGCTTGTGAATTGTTTCTCGCAAGGCTTACCAATTTAACGTTGGTGAGCCGCTCGAGAGAAAAAACTCCGCTCCGCGTCACTTTGCAGAGCTTTGCAGAACTCCACGTTCTGCATGGAAGGTGGAGTGGACAAAACTTTGCAAACTCCGCCAGCGGAGCAGAATTCTTCCCCCGACCCAAGTCACTGGTCACATGTAAGGAGGTAAGTGAAGGAGACAAACAAGCTTGATTATGTCTGGTGTGTTTAGCATGGTAAAGTACACATATGAACTTGAGAAGGCTCCAGGATTGTTAAATATGCAGAGTGTTCTCAATCAATTAGGACTGTTCACAGAGGCATCAAAACCTGGCACCCATGCACCGTGTTGCAAGCTAGGCTGGTCTCATACCTTGTCTGCACTCTGTGCATCTCATATGTGTTGTGCCTGCTATCATCTGAATGCACTGCAACATGGCATATATATGTCCATCATGAGGGCATTCCAACTGTGCTTTATGCTAAAAGTCGAACGTACAGACAATACCAGGCATTTGTGAAGACAATGTACTGTGCTTCCTTTGTACTCAATGTACATGTTCAGCATTCACACAGCTATGTACCATGTTTTTTTCGTGTAGGTGCACCAAACCCATAGACCATTGCTGAGGTGAAGACATTTTGAGATCCCAATGCTATCGGTTAGTGTCACCTCATTGTTTCTGTGATCTGTAAGGATTGTGTGTGTTTGTTGAAATGGTTTGCAGTGAGATGTGCAAGGGGTATCACCACTCTGCGGAAACAAGCTGCAACTTACATGTACATTTACTACAGTAGTAGGATAAAGTTGCATGTGCAAATGACAGGGCCAAATTGCCATGTTGCATGATTAGCAATGTATGCAGGCCCATATGATAGATGCCTCTTAATATGCTGTACTACTGTTGTGTCCACTATGTTGTGGATACTTATGGTTGCAACAAAGAGGTTATACTGTTCCTATGGAACGAGAGACAATACACAGGGTATTCTGAACCGACTAATCTAGTAGGATCAGAGTAAGGAATCCATTATGTTGGATTAGAATGCCCTCACACACCCTGTCGGGTGTCATGCTTCATCATTGGGCGGCTCCTCGTCGGGTCGGCGGTGCAATACCCGACGGGCTCCCTATAATAGGGGCACTTTATCGGAGATCTTTTTCCAAACGCCGTCAGGTGAAGTGCGGGTGGGGGGCCTCGTATGTGTAGACGTGTGTGAATGGTGATAGTGAATGTAAAATAGAGTAGGGGTACCTATGAATACAACTTTAATCAGGGGGTCTCCTACCCTAGATAAAAACAAAAAATAAGGCGTGAAGCTGAGATAATATCTCAGTTTATGACGCTCTTATGAGTGAACGGTCAACATGTTTCTCGCCAAAAATGAATATTCAACAGGCGATTCATCAGGACCAGGAGAATAACTATCTACAACTAAAAAATCAATTGAAGTTGTGGCAACATACTCACAACAACCATACGACATAAAAGGTCGAGTACCTGGTGGTGCAGGAACTACCTAAGAAGAGAGAATGCATCACACGAATCAATGTTATGTGATAGTGACTGACTTCTCAACAAATAGTCTGTGTTAAACTGTCTCTCTGTACATTAAAATGAGCATGAATCATTAAAAACGCTGTGAAACCATTACATGTCACGGTGTCAAACGGTAAAAACATCAGGTGAACAAGCATCAAATTACACCCAATGTGACACACGTGGAGGTAACAGAACGAGCAGAAAAGAGGGTCTTACCCGCAAAATGAACTAACCAGGCTTCACAGTACCCGGTAGGTTGTACACATGAGGGGTTCCTCATGTACTGAAAACAAGCATGGAGAAGGAAGAAGAAGAGACAACTAGCATGTCAACAAAGTGTATAATTAAACAATGGCACACTCACTCGTGTACACAAATGACCTTCTGAGACCTGTCAACTATGGTGATGAAACGACATCAGCTATCAATGTAGCGGTTAGGTGTGGGTCCACAAACTAAAAATATATATATTATAGTGCAAAGTATTTATAAGTATACACCTCAAAGGGCGTAGTGATTTGCCATGTTCATGCTAAAAGATATATAATAGCACTGTTAGTAGGAATGATATTAATTAAGTTCTTATGATGCAGTATAGTGAAAAGTATTGTACTGTAAAGTGAGGTATAGGTCAGCGAAATAATATACACATATATGCACGTATATATGTACATGAATAGAGATGTTGAAGCTGACCATTAATATGACTGCGCTGTCACCCTCGTCAGCGTGCCTCCAATGAAAATCAGCGATTCAGCTGAAGGTAAATTCTATCTGTTGTTAGTAGATTCGACTCAGAGGTCGTATCGAGGCACCGAAAAAACTGTATCGGCCTGACTAAACTCGATTTACTCTCATGCTAAAGTTACCCCCTACATCCCTAAAGCGTTACAGGAAATAAATCTTCCACAAGGAAGTACTCACATTGGTGCTGTTCGCACGAGGGCTGCAGACCTACCCACTCCAACCGGGTCCGGGTGGTAGAGTGGTGTAGGTCTGTCGTGTATTTAAGTATTTCCCTCGCTTCCGGGAGGCAGGAAGTGAGTGTAGCAGATATGAGTGCATCGAACGCTGACCTCAATGGTGGCCATTTTGGAAAGAGGTAATTCGTGATAGATATTAGATGACTATGGCAGACATCTTAGAACAGTATCAATCAATAGATGTAAGGCTGTACAGAGATAGCATTAAGGGATGTGGATCTATCGTAAATATATGGGCATATTACTTGATTCAGGGAGGAGGAAGGTAAATGAAACAAGTGTAGCAAGCGTTTAACAAAATAAGTCGCCTACTTGGAACATGATAATACAAGGAAGGAAGGGGATGACTACGGCAGACCTCTTGGAATGGTGTCAAGGACCATTCAGGGTGCACGTTTAGGAGGTGTGTCATGAAATATAGTGCGGGGATAACACTACCCGTTTATTGGAATCGGTGCACAAGTAAAATCATGGAATAAGCGGCACTGTGTTGCGGTTGATGATATTGTATCATAAACTGGTCAAGCTACAGCATTAGTATAATATAACTACCGTATGTAAGCTGGTATTGGATCCGGGGACCACAGCATGTGAGCAGAAGTCAGATCGTCAGACCAAAATATATGAGCAAAGACCTAAGTCTCAAATGCGAAACCAACAGGAGTCTCATGTGTTCTTAGAAAAAGACTGGAGTCTGTATTAAAATAAAGTCTATATTAAAATGAATATTGAAAACCCTTTTAATGAGCAGGAGGGTATTTGAAAAATCATATCCTCAATGTATTCCAAGGTATGTCATCGTTTAAACCCTGAGTGTGTAAGGACAAACGATGTATCCATCTCTGTTCTTTCAAAAGAGGGCATGCTTATTAATCCTCGTGAATGTTTCTAACACCAGCCATTTAAGTGCATCAGGTGAATGGTGTTTCTCTAGAAAGTGGGAGCACATTTTCGTGTTTGATTTTTGACATCGAATGTTACTCCGGTGTTCTGCAACACGGGTTTTGATGGTGCGGGTGGTCATCCCTATGTATTGCAAATTACAGGGACAGGTCAGCAGGTATATGCAATTTGATGTATTGCAATTAGTATGGGACCGTAATTCCCACGTAAAACCATTTGAAAAAGTGATAGATTTGCATATGGTGGTGAAAGCACATGCTGTACAAGACCCACAGGGATAGTGACCCTTAACCGGTGGTAAATCCCATAGGGTTCTTTGGACAGCTACTGCAACTGTCTTGGGTCTGGTGTTGATTAGCATGTCTCTCAAATTACGTGAGCGCTTAAACTTAAAAGCAAAGCGCGGTAAATCCAATGTCATATCACCAGTGTTAAGTATACCCCAATGTTTCTTGATTACTTTGCTTAGTCTGTTTGACCCGGGTGTGAAGGTGGTCACACACGTGATGGTATCACTAGGGATCTTAGTTCTCTGTTCTAAGAGTGCTTCCCTGTTGTTGTTTCTGGCTCTTTTTCTACTCAGGGCAATACTTCTTGGGGGGTAATCTCGTGCCACCAATTTGTTAGCCAGTATTTCTGATTCTTTTTTGTAGTCGGTAATTTCACTGCAATTACGTCTCACCCTTAGAAACTGTCCAAAGGGGAGGTTCTCTTTCAAGGACAAAGGATGGTGACTACTATACAGCAGCAGGCTATTGCGGTCAGTTGCTTTTCTGTACATAGTAGTAGATAAACTGCCCTGTGTAAGTTTAATCGTGAGATCCAAGAATGGTATCTGTTCCTGTGAGATGGTACTGGTGAATCTCAGATATGGATTCAGTGTGTTGATCCATACACAGAATTGTTCACAAGATGTCACATCACCTTTCCAGAAGACCAAAATGTCATCTATGAACCTCTTCCATAGGCAGATATTGGGTCGATATGGATTCGAATCATGGAGGATCAGTGCACCCTCAAAGGATGCCATATAAAGACATGCTAGACTGGGAGCAAAGGTACTCCCCATGGAAGTACCTTGCTTTTGGTGGTAAAGTTGCCCTTTAAATTCAAAAAAGTTTTCAGTCAATGCCAATGACGCACACTCGAGGACAAAACTAGATGGTGTGCTAGAGTCCCAAGGTGTCAAATTCAGTGCCTCCTCAATCACATCTAGGGTCGCTCTCTGTGGGATGTTGGTGTAGAGTGCCTCTACATCTAGAGTGATAAGGAGATCAATATCGCCTGTGTGTTGAAACTCAGAAATCAGGCGTAGTACGTCAGTAGTGTCCTGTATGTAGGATGGTATTTGTCTCACTAATGGTTGTAGAAAATGATCACAAAATTGTGATAGAGGTTCAAGTATGGAATCTATTCCGGAAACAATGGGGCGTCCAGGTACTGGTGTGACTCCCTTGTGTATTTTTGGTAAAATATAGAAATAGGGGATCCTAGGTACTTTCTTCGTGAGGAAGTCAGCCTGCTTCCTACTTATCCAGCCCTGGGTCTCTGCCTCAAAGATCAGTGCGGTTATGGTTGTATTGAGGCGTGTCACTGGACTGGTGGTGATGGGAGTGTAATACCCCACTATCAGGGCCAACCGTATTGGCAATACCCCATGTTCCCTCAGGGCCCACAACCTTTCGGCCTACCTGGCCCACAATCCTTTGTCCCTGGAGGCCTGAGCCAACCTTTTTTAGGCAGAGGTTGGGGCAAAGGGCGCGGGCGAAGAAGAAACAATCAGCAAGACAAGACGGTACACTGGGAGGAACCACAACAACGAGTAGTGGAAACCCGGAGTGTTACCAAAAAGAAAACCTGATTGTCAATCTGTCTCCTAAATCTCTGACGGAGATCGAACACAGGGTCCTACAAAAGGGATTGGGTTTTGTCCCTACCCCTAGGGTAGATAAATTTAAAGAACAGTGTGAACTTCAGCGTTTTTTCCGCAAAGTGCGCCTCAGAGCCTTCTTTCATGGTACTCCCCCACAGGAAATCTGCGACTCTGGCCTACATAATCCTGCAACTTTTACTCCCCATACTGGTATGGTACCTAATGAGGTTATTACCTTTGAACAGGCTGTCCTTAAGGACCTTCAAAGGGAGTCTAACTCGAGACGCAACTGTAACATCACCGATGAAGAGTTGGTGGCGATTTCTGCCCTGTCCAACGACATCAACATCACTATCAAACCAGCCGACAAAGGCGGGGCCACTGTCATCATGGCAACCACTGACTATGACATTGAATGTCTGAGACAACTGAGTGATCGGCGGTATTACACTCCCATCACCACCAGTCCAGTGACACGCCTCAATACAACCATAACCGCACTGATCTTTGAGGCAGAGACCCAGGGCTGGATAAGTAGGAAGGAGGCTGACTTCCTCACGAAGAAAGAACCTAGGATCCCCTATTTCTATATTTTACCAAAAATACACAAGGGAGTCACACCAGTACCTGGACGCCCCATTGTTTCCGGAATAGATTCCATACTTGAACCTCTATCACAATTTTGTGATCATTTTCTACAACCATTAGTGAGACAAATACCATCCTACATACAGGACACTACTGACGTACTACGCCTGATTTCTGAGTTTCAACACACAGGCGATATTGATCTCCTTATCACTCTAGATGTAGAGGCACTCTACACCAACATCCCACAGAGAGCGACCCTAGATGTGATTGAGGAGGCACTGAATTTGACACCTTGGGACTCTAGCACACCATCTAGTTTTGTCCTCGAGTGTGCGTCATTGGCATTGACTGAAAACTTTTTGAATTTAAAGGGCAACTTTACCACCAAAAGCAAGGTACTTCCATGGGGAGTACCTTTGCTCCCAGTCTAGCATGTCTTTATATGGCATCCTTTGAGGGTGCACTGATCCTCCATGATTCGAATCCATATCGACCCAATATCTGCCTATGGAAGAGGTTCATAGATGACATTTTGGTCTTCTGGAAAGGTGATGTGACATCTTGTGAACAATTCTGTGTATGGATCAACACACTGAATCCATATCTGAGATTCACCAGTACCATCTCACAGGAACAGATACCATTCTTGGATCTCACGATTAAACTTACACAGGGCAGTTTATCTACTACTATGTACAGAAAAGCAACTGACCGCAATAGCCTGCTGCTGTATAGTAGTCACCATCCTTTGTCCTTGAAAGAGAACCTCCCTTTGGACAGTTTCTAAGGGTGAGACGTAATTGCAGTGAAATTACCGACTACAAAAAAGAATCAGAAATACTGGCTAACAAATTGGTGGCACGAGATTACCCCCCAAGAAGTATTGCCCTGAGTAGAAAAAGAGCCAGAAACAACAACAGGGAAGCACTCTTAGAACAGAGAACTAAGATCCCTAGTGATACCATCACGTGTGTGACCACCTTCACACCCGGGTCGAACAGACTAAGCAAAGTAATCAAGAAACATTGGGGTATACTTAACACTGGTGATATGACATTGGATTTACCGCGCTTTGCTTTTAAGCGCTCACGTAATTTGAGAGATATGCTAATCAACACCAGACCCAAGACAGTTGCAGTAGCTGTCCAAAGAACCCTATGGGATTTACCACCGGTTAAGGGTCACTATCCCTGTGGGTCTTGTACAGCATGTGCTTTCACCACCATATGCAAATCTATCACTTTTTCAAATGGTTTTACGTGGGAATTACGGTCCCATACTAATTGCAATACATCAAATTGCATATACCTGCTGACCTGTCCCTGTAATTTGCAATACATAGGGATGACCACCCGCACCATCAAAACCCGTGTTGCAGAACACCGGAGTAACATTCGATGTCAAAAATCAAACACGAAAATGTGCTCCCACTTTCTAGAGAAACACCATTCACCTGATGCACTTAAATGGCTGGTGTTAGAAAAATTCACGAGGATTAATAAGCATGCCCTCTTTTTGAAAGAACAGAGATGGATACATCGTTTGTCCTTACACACTCAGGGTTTAAACGATGACATACCTTGGAATACATTGAGGATATGATTTTTCAAATACCCTCCTGCTCATTAAAAGGGTTTTCAATATTCATTTTAATATAGACTTTATTTTAATACAGACTCCAGTCTTTTTCTAAGAACACATGAGACTCCTGTTGGTTTCGCATTTGAGACTTAGGTCTTTGCTCATATATTTTGGTCTGACGATCTGACTTCTGCTCACATGCTGTGGTCCCCGGATCCAATACCAGCTCACATACGGTAGTTATATTATACTAATGCTGTAGGTTGACCAGTTTATGATACAATATCATCAACCGCAACACAGTGCCGCTTATTCCATGATTTTACTTGTGCACCGATTCCAATAAACGGGTAGTGTTATCCCCGCACTATATTTCATGACACACCTCCTAAACGTGCACCCTGAATGGTCCTTGACACCATTCCAAGAGGTCTGCCGTAGTCATCCCCTTCCTTCCTTGTATTATCATGTTCCAAGTAGGCGACTTATTTTGTTAAACGCTTGCTACACTTGTTTCATTTACCTTCCTCCTCCCTGAATCAAGTAATATGCCCATATATTTACGATAGATCCACATCCCTTAATGCTATCTCTGTACAGCCTTACATCTATTGATTGATACTGTTCTAAGATGTCTGCCATAGTCATCTAATATCTATCACGAATTACCTCTTTCCAAAATGGCAACCATTGAGGTCAGCGTTCGATGCACTCATATCTGCTACACTCACTTCCTGCCTCCCGGAAACGAGGGAAATACTTAAATACACGACAGACCTACACCACTCTACCACCCGGACCCGGTTGGAGTGGGTAGGTCTGCAGCCCTCGTGCGAACAGCACCAATGTGAGTACTTCCTTGTGGAAGATTTATTTCCTGTAACGCTTTAGGGATGTAGGGGGTAACTTTAGCATGAGAGTAAATCGAGTTTAGTCAGGCCGATACAGTTTTTTTCGGTGCCTCGATACGACCTCTGAGTCGAATCTACTAACAACAGATAGAATTTACCTTCAGCTGAATCGCTGATTTTCATTGGAGGCACGCTGACGAGGGTGACAGCGCAGTCATATTAATGGTCAGCTTCAACATCTCTATTCATGTACATATATACGTGCATATATGTGTATATTATTTCGCTGACCTATACCTCACTTTACAGTACAATACTTCTCACTATACTGCATCATAAGAACTTAATTAATATCATTCCTACTAACAGTGCTATTATATATCTTTTAGCATGAACATGGCAAATCACTACGCCCTTTGAGGTGTATACTTATAAATACTTTGCACTATAATATATATATTTTTAGTTTGTGGACCCACACCTAACCGCTACATTGATAGCTGATGTCGTTTCATCACCATAGTTGACAGGTCTCAGAAGGTCATTTGTGTACACGAGTGAGTGTGCCATTGTTTAATTATACACTTTGTTGACATGCTAGTTGTCTCTTCTTCTTCCTTCTCCATGCTTGTTTTCAGTACATGAGGAACCCCTCATGTGTACAACCTACCGGGTACTGTGAAGCCTGGTTAGTTCATTTTTGCGGGTAAGACCCTCTTTTCTGCTCGTTCTGTTACCTCCACGTGTGTCACATTGGGTGTAATTTGATGCTTGTTCACCTGATGTTTTTACCGTTTGACACCGTGACATGTAATGGTTTCACAGCGTTTTTAATGATTCATGCTCATTTTAATGTACAGAGAGACAGTTTAACACAGACTATTTGTTGAGAAGTCAGTCACTATCACATAACATTGATTCGTGTGATGCATTCTCTCTTCTTAGGTAGTTCCTGCACCACCAGGTACTCGACCTTTTATGTCGTATGGTTGTTGTGAGTATGTTGCCACAACTTCAATTGATTTTTAGTTGTAGATAGTTATTCTCCTGGTCCTGATGAATCGCCTGTTGAATATTCATTTTTGGCGAGAAACATGTTGACTGCTCACTCATAAGAGCGTCATAAACTGAGATATTATCTCAGCTTCACGCCTTATTTTTTGTTTTTATCTAGGGTAGGAGACCCCTGATTAAAGTTGTATTCATAGGTACCCCTACTCTATTTTACATTCACTATCACCATTCACACACGTCTACACATACGAGGCCCCCACCCGCACTTCACCTGACGGCGTTTGGAAAAAGATCTCCGATAAAGTGCCCCTATTATAGGGAGCCCGTCGGGTATTGCACCGCCGACCCGACGAGGAGCCGCCCAATGATGAAGCATGACACCCGACAGGGTGTGTGAGGGCATTCTAATCCAACATAATGGATTCCTTACTCTGATCCTACTAGATTAGTCGGTTCAGAATCCCCTGTGTATTGTCTCTCGTTCCATAGGAACAGTATAACCTCTTTGTTGCAAACATTACCCCTGGGCCTTTATACTGGACCTGTTCAAAAAGCCCACAGTCCCTCCTTTGTTAAGTGGATACTTATGGCACATGTACCATCACCTGCCCCAAAACCTACTGATGGTAATTAGTTATAATGTCTCTCACCCATACTATGGACCAAAATTGCCAACATGTGACCCTAAATATGTGACACAAATGTTGCATGGTATAGGCTGTGAACTCCCTGACATAGTATGTTTGCCCAAGTCATATTTTTTGCAGGACACAGATGTGGTTGAGGTGTAACACATATCCCAGACCAAACTTCCAACAGTCAACAGCACATTGAATGCTGACGTGCACAATGGACATTTTACCAAAATATGTGTTCTCATACTGTGTGTTCACCTCATACCAAGTACATTCCTGACGATTACTTGCCTCTACCCTACCAACATTGGTACAGGCTAAATAATTGAAGGCATGTCAGACATTCATTCCACTCAAACAGCCTATTGTTTGGTCTTCCATACATGTACCTAGAGTACAGTGTCTATCCAAAGTTTGGACTCCCATGGACTTGGGTGAGCATGTGAGCAGGCTCCCCATACCAAAACATGCTTCCATCCTAGTATAGATGCTGTATATGTATTTGTGAGGTGGCATAGTTAACATGTATTATTCCAGATAGCATGACCACTGGGCAAGTCACATGTCCCCATGTGTTGCAGTGAGTGCATAAGTCCATTGTCCACGCCAATGACTTACTTGGGTTGACCCCTTAGCCAACATTGATTATGATATTTTGCAACTGTCATCCCCCATCATGGGTACCAGCGCATCCCTAAGAGTACTACGCGATGACATGTGAGATGAGGTGTGTGAAAAAGTGCCCTCTTTCTGCATGGTTGCCCCCACTTTTTGCTGAACTGCTGTTGTGCTTTGACTGAGTGTGCCCTGGGCTCCTGCCAATCAGGTACCCAGGGCCTATGTTCTTTCCCTAAAACTGCATTGAAAACAAAGCCCAATTGGCATCTCTGGCCACAGGTCAGCCCCTGGAAAATGGTACAACAGGTACCCAAGGCACTGTGACCAGGGAAGACCTCTAAGGGCTGCAGCACTTATTGTGGCACCCTTAGAGGCCCTGTACCTTTACATTCACACACTGCCTTTGCAGGCTGTGTGTCTTGGTGCAGAGCAAAGTGAAGAGTCGACATGGCACACAACCCTGCGTGCCATGTCTACAACGCACTGCCCTGGCATAGATCAGTAACCCCTCTATCTGGGTGCACTATACCAGTGGTGAGGGTACAGGTGCATGAGCCCTGTACCCCTACAGTGTCTAAGTCCATTCTTAGACATTGTAAGTGCAGTGCTGCCATTAAGAGAATATGGTGCTGGGAGTTTGTCATTACAAACTCCACAGCACCATAATGGCTACACTGAAAACTGAGAAGTTTGGTATCAAACTTCTCAGCACATTAAACCCACACTGATGCCAGTGTGGGATTTAATGAAAAATGCACACAGAGGGCATCTTAGAGATGCCCCCTGAAAAACGACCTACCACTAGTGTTCAGGCTGAGTGTCTGCTTTCAGCTGCCACCACCAGACATGTTTCTGGACCCCTGGGTTGAGAGCCTGCTGCTCTTAGGGTCCTGAACCAATGCACATCCTAGGATGAGGTGCCAAGCCTCCTCCCCCAGGATGGGCAGAGTCTATTAAGGGGAAGCTTCAAAGGCTTGCCGCTTTTGTGAGCTTCCCCAGGCCACTTGCTGCTTCCAGCAACTGGTCCCCACTGGTTCTGACCCCCACTTTGGGCGGGAGAACCGGCGGGAAAACCAAGAGAGGAAGGGAGGTGTGCCCACCTCTGCCAACTCCACCCCTCAGGTGGAGGAGGCGAGGTGAAGCCCAACTCTCAGTCCCCACCATCTTGCAGATGGGGGGACCCAGCCAACCAAAGTGAAGCATATGACCCCCTCCCACTGGAGGGTGGCATAATAGGGTGTGTACCCACCCCAGGGAAGGGACTCATTGGTCCCAACCTTTTTACCTAACTGTAACACCCCCTAAATCTAGTATTTAGGGGTATTCCTCAGACAAGAAACCAGAAGAAGAAAAGAAGAAGAAGGACCGAACAGCCGTGCCGAAGCAAACAAGAGGAGGACGCCCACTGACTTGGCCCCAGCCCTACTGGCCTGTCCCCACCTTGAACCTGCAGAAGCAAAACTCCGGTGTGTCCTGCAGCCAGCAGCCTCAAGAACCCCAAGGACCTGCCCTGCCTTCAAAAGGAAAGACTCTGTCTCCTGTGAACACCGGATTTGTTCACCAACAGACTCCAGGTCCGGCAAAGTCTGCGAGTCTGCACCACTTTGCACCCAACGCCCACGGCCCGAGTTCAAGTATCCCAACACCAAGAGGAGGTCTCCCTGGCGATCCTGACCCAAGATCCGGTGACCCCTGACCTGCCTCAAGCCTCCAGCCGACGCCTACAGCCTCAAACCGGAAGGTCCCCCCAACCGTGACCAGGAGCTGGTAAGAAGATCCGACCCTAAAAGGCACCCCTGCACCCGACGCCCCGCGGCCTTGGGTGGCCCAACCGACGGTGCCTAACCAACCCCCAACATCCCAACTTACCTCTCCAAGTGGCGGTCGCACCCAGAAGACCTTCATCCCGAGCCTGCAGTGTGTTTGCAAACCGGAGGCTCCCCATTGAAAGCTACAGGGCGCCCGATGCCAAAACAGCACTCTGGACAAGGCCGCCCCAGTGCCGCTGAGGGTGCACCTTTTGTGCTGGCTTGAACCCCCATTTGCCCTGAGCTTAAGTCCAGGAGCTTTGTTCCCACAACCCCGTGGCCTGCTCGTCAGCAGCCACCAACCGGAGGCCCCCTCTCCCCCATTGGATAACATTGGGCCTCAGCACTCTGCACCCGGCCGCCCTAGTGCCGCTGAGGGTGTAAAAAGAGTGCATCCTTGACCCTGGGGGACCCCTGAGTATACCCCCAGAATACCAATTCCACAACCGAAACTTACCTTTGAACCGATAACCCTATTTTCCTCCATAGGATAACATTGACTGATTTTCTGTGAAAAGTTTTTAAGTGTGGAGTTGGAAAATCTATGAAACCCTTTAACACTGTAACTAAATAACAAAAACGCTTTTACTTACCTGTTTAGAGGAAATGTCCCAGTGTAGTATCCAGGTATACTGCACTGTGTAAGAAAAATAATCTGTAAAGTAATCTACTTGACATTCTACTAAAAAGCCAATACAGAGTATGTGTACAGTATATCAAAAGCATTGCATTACTAGTAGCTCTACTGTATTCAAAATCAAAGTGCATATACAATTGCAATTCAAACTGTTTACAAACTGCATTACTACTGTAAAGCACTTATTGCTTACCTGTGCCAGGCTTGCTTGGTTCTAGAAAATAAAATAACTAAAATAATATTTTTATACAAAACCAATTGGTCTGAAGTGCAGTCTTTGAGTGTGTGATATCATTTGCTGATTAAGTGTGTACAACAAATGCTTAACACTACCCTCTGATACAGCCTTACTACTCGACCACACTACCACAATTAGAGAGTAAGGTGCTATCTACTTTTACCTCTGCCTACCTTTGGGGTTCCACTGGACTCTGTGCACACTATACCTCACTTTGGTATAGTATATACAGAGCCAGCTTCCTACAGGGTGACAAAGGAAAGATCACCAATATTGCATGGTGGTTCAATGGAAGTTGTGATTAAACTCAATGCGAACATGGAATTGGAGGGATGAACTTCTATCTGTCTGTATGCTGCACATTGCTTCTGCATGCGTACACATGATAATGTAGGGAACTCTTTTGTGTGGCAGGTTCACACAGGCTGTGATGAATCCTACACCAGTGCAGACTGAATAGGTATGAATGTATGTGGGACATATCAACAGTCCGCACATGCCAATGCTTTAACATGCCTGACTCCTGCCCCATAGATCCAATGGCCTGTAATAAACACATTTCCATAACTTTGTAGCGTTTTGTGAGACATAAGGCCAATGTGTAAAGTACCACAAGCATATATGCACTATGTTGTCAGTATACAGGCCCTTCCACGTTCCTCCAATTGCTGCAGTTGACCATATTTTATCCCCAGGATTTCTCTCCTTTGAACACTTTCTCGCCAATTGCCTGAAAGTTACAGCTCTAGACACTCACAGATCTGCACTGAACAGCATGCATGTATACACTCAACACCGGGACCAAGTATCAGGTGATATGCTTCTAGGTAACAATCAGTACAGGACGGTTGGAACAGATTATTGGGTATGTCAAGGAGCACATGCTCTTGTCTGATTTATAGTAGGTAATCTATATTATAGTGTTCCAGGTATGTCCATGTGTTAATCTTCGAAAATTATTCAACAGGTCTGTTGAATGGGAGGTAGATAGCCACACTCTATGTTTCAACTTCCTGGCATTGAGTCACTGTTTGCTAATATGTATGTGGCCTTGTTTTTTATGCCATAATAATGAAGCATTGCTGAGGCACAATATATGTAGTTGCTACACATCACTCATTTCACATAGCTGATTGGCCATAGAATGTACCCTCGGGCATAATGGATGTCAGTCCCCATGGAGCACATAGATGGGCCATGTGTACCATTCCATGTGCACATATCCAATTCTGTCTTCATATGCACATGGGTACATGGTAATGAGGCCAGACACTGGCATTTCCTGTACCTACAAGGCCAAAACCAGTGTTATTTGCCATTGTTATCACAGGGGAAGTACATGCTTCTCATGATGGTTGGTCATTATACGTTACATAAATGTAATTGATGTTGGCAGGCATGCCACTTGTGCTGCTAATAGTAATTGATGCATGTAAATGTTGTCAATTGTAACAAATAATCTTGGTCTGATTCATGTGTCCTTCCTCTCCAACAGTCAACCTGACCCCAGTGGAGGAAAAGGCTTATTGGAGCCGCCTGGAGAGGTACAGGCACATTCGCAACATTGCAAAGGCCTACAAGTGCATGGGGCACAATTTTGAGTGAGCTAGGGCAGCAGGGACCTGGAAGTCGCCACCTCGGGAACAGGAAGCTCCCAACAGGGCAAGCATCATCCGTCAAGTGGAGCATTTCCATGGTGGGGTTCCAGGACCAGTAGGAGGACCCTCCACAGCCCCAGTAGCAGGACCTTCCACAGCCCCAGTTGCAGGACCCTCCACAGCCCCAGTTGGAGGACCCGACACAGCCCCAGTTCCAGGACTCAACACAGCCCCAAAGCAGTGGCTCCATAGCCAGTTGTCACAACCTCACAGCAGCCAAAAGAAATCGAGAGACAGCTGCTGAAGGGCCAGCAAGAGAATGCCTTGAAGTTGGCAGGACTGCAGCTGCAGGTGGCAACCCTAATGAAAATGGTGGAGACCTTACAGAAGACTGTGGACCGGATTGAGTACAAGATGCAGGCCCTCCCTCCAACTTTCTGGACCTCCCATATTCTTCTTCATAGTTTTTATAGTTTAGAATTTTAGCACAGTTTAGGAAAGGTGTTTACATAGTAGTAGGGTAGAACATTTTAGTCTTTTTCTCTGTTTTACTATTTATCTGTTTTTATGTGGGGATATGTTAAGTGGGTGGGGGGTTAATGTTTAGTATGTGTTATAAAAAAAATCTTTCAAAATACAAAAAAAAGATATATTTGTTTAGGTTTTAGTGTTTAGCTAGTTTGTGTAAAGCAGCAGTTTATGTTAGTCTCATGTGCAAATGTGTTTTAAAGGGGGAGGGTGGTGATATTTAACCTGCCTGTTGTGTTATATGTGTAGACTAGGCTAAGTTAAGGTTAGGGTAGTTTTAAGGTAGTATAGTGTAGATATGTTACAATAGGTTAGTTTAGGTATAGTTTAGATAGATATAATTAGCGTGGGTTCTAGTTTTTAGATATTGGGATTGGTAGTGTGTGTAAAATAAAATCTGTTTTAAACTTTCACTAAGCTTACTTATTTCCAGCTTGCTGTTTGGGACATCTATTTAGGTTGGGGTAAGCACATGCTATATGAGTTCCTTCCAGTGTTTGTATATATGTGTTACTAGGTGGAGCCCCTAAGGAGTAAAGCATTTCAAGTTAGCAATGGAGTCGCTTAAGGGATCTTCTAACCTGATTGATCACTGTAAGTGGCACTCTTACTTTGACTGGACACACAGCCCAAAACAGGTATTAATATAACGTAGCACTGTGTTTGTACGTGATGCTACATATATTATATGTATGATAGAGTCAAACCATTGTGACTAATCTAGGATGTGCTTGGTACCACATGAATGGCAGACACTTACTCTCTCTAGCACCATTTAGTAATTGCATCACTGTTGGTTGCTGGCTAGGATGCATAGATGTATCACCCACCTGTGCAGAAACAATCTTCAGTCTTACCATTGACTGATTGACAATTGTTGCACTTCATGCATGTGATGTTGGGTGGGACTTGCTAGTTTAGTAGCAGATAGGGATCACATAAACTATTTAGCATCCACTGTGCATATTTAACCCTGGCTCACAGAAACACATTATCCTTTAGATGTTAGGTAGTGTCTTAAGAGTTTGCACATCCACCATGGTCTATTTACTGCAATCATGACCAGGAATACAACATGCTGATTCTGGAAAGTAGTTTGATTCGCACGTCAACCAAGGGGCAAGGAACAAGTGGCAATCCTTGGGACTACAACCCCAACATAGTTAGTGAGCCATTGGATTGTTAGAATAGAAAGAATCGTACCTATGCATTATTTCATGTATGTTAGCATTCTCTGCACCATTTTATATGTCAGCGCCATTTTGGGTTACAATCGAAACTTATACTCCGCCATTTCCGAGAAAAGGTCCCTGTTGTGTTCCATTTCTCCACGGTTGGGTATTGCTTCACTAATGAATAGACTGTTCTTATTAGCGCATACCTTTCCTTTTAGATAGAAGCCTTCTCCCACTTGTCTAGTGGGGGGCACGGGCAGAATGATCTTGACGGCTAGATAGTGTATGCCCGGCTGGAGAATCAAAACTTATTTTATTTGTATTTCACTGTTTTGCCGCATCTGCTTGGAAAATTCCACTATGGGCGTGCCTTCATTGGTTCTGAAATGTACATAATGTATCTCTATGTTTGCTGATGTCAGTCCCTCTGCAGCACTCCTAAGCGGATGGACAGACCGGACTCTACTCTGAGTGCACCTGAATAAACAGATATTGGTTTGTATTCTCTACTCTCTGACCGACTCTTCATTTGGTATGGAAGGCTGAGAGGTGGTCGTGAGTGACCCGGGTGACCCTAATCGGGCCACTTCCTTCAGGATGTCCAGACAGAGTCCATGGGGATACGTGTCATGTGACATGTTGAGGAGAGGAGTGTTCCAGTGAGGAGGAGGATCAAATTGCCATTAGGAAACAAAGTCCGTTTAGACAGTCCACACATGGATGAGATCAACAGGGGGGCAAGAAAATGGAGGACAGTACCTGTTGAGGGATACACTGGCATGGGCATAGCACAGGGCATTGGAGAAACTGGCAAGGTGGCACAGAGATATGGTATTGGGCAGATTTTCTTTGCAAAGAGCTGCAGTCCACATCTTCGTACTCTGATGTGTGTGGTGCCTCATGTGAAGGTGGTGTTGAAGGTCCTGGAGCCAATGGAGGCAAACACACATCAGGGGCTGAAGATGTGGACCCCCACTTCCCAGCAGCATTTCCCTGTATCAACAAGTAGGGCAGCAAAGCACTGAGAAGAACCTGCTAGTTTGCCAGCACAGCAGCAACATCGGGGTGGTAGGCACCCATTGTTGCCATGTAGGAGTCCTGCTTCCACTCCATGGACTCCAGTATGTTGTGTATTGCCCCCAGATGCTTGGCAACTTCGGCAGGGCATTTGCTCATGCCTCTGCCTCATGACACCAGCGATGTCAGCCAGGGACCAGTCCAAGCCATGGAGCGGAGGGTAGGTGCCTCTTACAGCCTCTGAGCTGTCCTTATTGGGACTGAGGCAACTACAGACTCCCTCTAAGGTGCCTGCCATGGTCTCCATCTCCACAAGCACCTCATCTACCAGCTCCTGCCAACATTGGAAGACTATTTGAGGGTCCTCGGAGTCCTGGGCTGGGGGTGAGCTGGCAGGTGGTGTTTGGTGGGTGAGAGGAAGATCATCTGGAGACACTGCAATGCTGTCATCCCTTCCTGTGACCGGAGATGGTGTTTGGATGGAGTCCAGGATTTGCTGGAGGGTGTCTTGATCGAGGGTTGTCAGTCTATCATCCTCCGCAGGATCCATTTCCATGACATGCAGCTGGTCAGGAGTTGGTGTTTCATTCTCTAGAATGGAAAAGGTTTATGTTGAGCATTGCAAGCCTTCCTGCTGCACTACCCTACACAAAAAGAAAAGGGCATGAACGCCCAGTATCTATGAGATACTGCGCATTCCTGTCCTCTTCCACAGCACCGGGGCAAAAATGTCTGCCATCCACCAATGCAGGCACCCTTGCACCATCGCAGTCACCCTTACACCATGGAGCAAGGGTGCCTGCATTGTAGGGATGAAAGTTTTAGTGCAAAAAAATATATATGGAGGAGACTTATCAAGGTTCTCTTTGCTTGGACTAGTCGGGAGTGATCAACTTCATAGACGACCAATCTTACTCTTTCAGACCTTTTTTGGCCAGTAACAGGACGGGAGGCCACCGATCTAAAATAGAAGTAAGACCGGTTTGGACATTTTTGACCCAATCAGAACATTTCGAACGAGGAATACTCTGCAATGTAATGACTCCTCAACGATACGTCTTTTTTCTTAAATAATTTCTCACAACTTATGACCAATCGACCGTGAATTTAGCCTTGAAGAAGTCACCTTGTGAAGAAACATGTGTTGGCTGTTTTTCCTGGTTCTAATACACGTTTACGGTCTACAACCATCTGGCTTCTGTCTTCAATTTAGAATCAACAGTCATGTGAATTCGAACTATTGTGAAGACTTGAAACTGTTCTTTTTGACTGCTTTGTGAGTGCTTTGGTGCTACAGTTTCTTCATGTTCACACAGAAGTACTTGTACTAATGTGTTTCAAGCATCCATGGTAGTAGGGTGCCACTGTACCAACATAGCACCAACCAGATACATCTTGATATTTTCTAACAATTTTTGCACTCAACATAAGATGTGCGGTCGATAAAACCACTACTACCGACTACAAGTGGCAGTTTACAGAAGTGACCGTGGACTGGTGCAACACTTCACACATGGAAGGGAGAAACATGACGGAGCTGGAGTGAGCTGTGCAACATGTAACTGGGCAGTGTAACTTACATTTATGTGATGCTGAACGATACATGACCCACTTTCCTGTCCTTAGCTCTGCACATGGCGCAGTGGAGCGCTGGTACTTAGCTAGCTGCTCTGCATGACATAACCTTTTTGCCCACATTGCCCGTTGTTGGGACTTACACTGTAGGTCTTGTTGTTCCTCATGGGCTGCACTGTCTTGTTCTAGAACTTCTGCCACCAACTCCTCTAGGATGACAGCTGCCACCAGCTCCTTGCCCTGGACTTCCTCCTCCGGTCTTTATTGCTGCCTTCACTATGTTGGCCAGTTTCTCCTTTGTCCTCCACTTTATGTCATGCCAGTGTTTCTTCAAGTCGTTTGCTGTCCTCTTCACTTATCCCACGCTGTTGAACTTGGTCAATATGGACTGCCAAATGGCCTCTTTCTTTCCTAATGGCAATTTTGAGGTGACAAACAGCTGAAGTTGGTTGTCTGTCACCTCAGTGATCAGGATCTCATTTTCCTCACTGAAGTTGCACTTCCTCTTCGCCTGGAAGCCAGTCTGGACATTCTGGCTGGTGCTGAGGTTTTTGTCCTGGCTGCTGGTCTCTTCTCCCTGCGCCATGGCTGCCTTCTATAAAGTGTGGCATTTTTTTTTTGCGTAATTATTTATACTTTTTTTCACATTACAAGCAGTTAAAAGTGAGGCTAAGGTGGTTTGGGTCGTGTTTTGTGATGCAAATCTGCCTTACGACACTTTTCCTCCCGATACGTTAGCTTTTGCTGCACCATAACACCAGCGCCAGTGGAATTTTATTTTCATGTAGCCCGCAGCTAATGCCATGGTGCACCATACCGTAAATATGGTGCATCCGTGGCATTTAAAAATGACGTAGCATTTCGTAAGTGATTTTGACGCATCACTGACACAGCACAGCGATGCAACACTTCTTGTTATTGAGGCCCCTAGTCTTCTCTGTATGCTCTTGTGGGGGTAAGTTGGAGGGTCCCTGGTCACTCTGCTCCCCTTCCCATAGTCCACAGGCACATAAGCAAGGTGTAGGCCACATCCCTATGCAAATCAGGGACTCCATTTTGCATTATGCAGAAGGTGATGGTGAGGCTGCGCAAAGACATTGTAAGGCATGGGCAAAGTGGGTATTTGCCCAGGGCCCTCACATTCCAAGGGACTCCTGGGAGCGTGAGTTTCTCTCTCTTTATATCACCTGTGTTTCTTTATCTCAACCACTCTCCCTCTCTCTGTCTACCTTTATCTCTAATTCCTTATCTCTCTACACAGTGTCATACTAATGATTTTTGGGACCCCAGGCAACACATAGGTCTCCTGTTCTTGTATGACCTCATTTTTAAATACCATTTAATATTGTTTGGCATCAAGCGGGCTTGAATGAGCATAAAAGGTGTTATAAAATTCCAAGTTGTTCTAAATAAGGGTCCTCATAATTTATCTTGCCCGGGCCTCATAAATCCTTAAGATGACAGTGGGGCTGAAGCATTACCTCGTAGGGTTCAATGTGTTTGATGAAACCAAAAATACATCTATTTGATTTGAACCTCCTTCCCGTGTATTCACTTGAGACAACACAAGGTTCACACTGCATAGTGGGCTCAGCAGCTGGAGAATGTCATATTACGGGAAGCACTCATTTTCTAGTTATTCACACGCACAGCGTAGAATAGACCGGGCACTACCCTTATTGCTTGGAACTTCCATCCATTTGCAAAACAGGTAGCGCGTGCGGCCAAAGAAAACACCCCGGAGAGAGTTCAAACCAATGGGATTTCTCGAGGTTTGGAGCTGGCGGCAGATTCATTAGTCTGCTGGGCTGGCGGGCAGGAAATAGCAGTGCGAGGACTTCAATCTAAGTCATCATCTGCTTCCTTCCTTCTTGTAAACGTTCACTTTCCCTGACGCGGTTGCCAAAGAGCAGCCCTCCACTCCGCCTGTAAACACGCGACAAAGGCAACTCCTTCGACTTTCGGAAAAAAGTACCCCTGCCTGGCATTGACATTTAGCCAGTTCTTCATTTGTCCAGGTCACCGACACTCATTTATTCGGATAACAGGACTTATTTTTTATCAGACCTAGACCCAGAGTAAGAAAGAGCAAGGCAGAAAAGGACGATAAAGAAGAAAGAGAAAGATAGGTAAACAGTGACAAAGGGAGAAAGAAAAAAGGACCTGCAAGAGTGACAAAAAGTGTTCTGTGGAAGAAAGAGGCGTGAGGTGCAGTTCAGAGGACAGGAAGCCGTGATAATGGGCTGTCCAGTGTTTGGCGGCATACGAGCAGGGCCCAGGGAAATACTTTGGGCTGCTCCACTTATTTTTTCACAAATTAAGCACTGCTCAGCAGCAAAATACAGCACAGTGCCCAGTAGCCTCCCTGGGTGAATATTGCAACAAAGAACTGCAGATCCCCAAGAACGCTTCCCTTCTCTATAAGAAGCGGGGGCTTTGCAGTGCATGGGCTCCGTCTATGGAACTTCCTGCTTCAGACCCTCCGCACCAAAGCATCAGAAACAGCGATCATCATTCCTGAACCCTCAGTCGCACTGACTACTCATATGCAACAAGTGTCTTGAAGCTATTACGCTTGCAGATTATATTACTTAATTAAAAAATGCATTATTTCAATCATTAATCTTATAAGGTTCTCACATGACAGGTGTGAGCAGTTAATTAAGTCCTTTTTTTAAGTCTCGGCAACAGACGCCGTTAATCAGAGACCTTTTATTGCTATTACACTACATAAACTTATAATGAGCTTTGGGTTAGGTTCTTGCTCATGATTGTATGTCTTTGCTGTCTATCTCACACTCCCTGCTCCTGATTAACTGGCTTTTCGCCCTATTCCTGTGTTTATACTGCACAGGAGCATCTCATCCTCACAATGCTTTGATTGGATGATGCACCCTTCCACTGTTGATGACAGATCTTGCATTGTAAGTCATAGGAGAGACTATTTTCTCCTTTTCACTCTCCTGCCCATCCCACATCTTTTAATGTAATGTGTTACATTTGACCAAATCCCATTCAAGATGGCCACGATGGATGCACTCACATCCACAGTGGCCATCTTTGATTCAGATTTGTTAAAATATTACAAAATGCATTGAAAGATGGCCACCATAGATGCATGATGATCAGTAGCGGGCATCTTTTAATATATTTTGTAATATTTAAAGAAATACCAATCAAAGATTTCTGATGCAGATGCGCATGCATTTGTGGCAGCCATTTAGGGAAAAAACATTAGCAAAGTCTATTGGTTTCATAGGTTGCCAGTCCTTGTTTTCCTTGCAATCTGGTACATGTAGTTTTGCCTTTCCCCATTAAAAATTCAACCTGCATTCAATCATACATTCCTTATGATCTCCGATGTCAAGTGTGAACAATTGAATGAGTCTCTTTTTTTCCTGTCAGTCTGTTACTTGGTGCGTTACGCCTTTAAACATTCAGTCTTGCATTCAGTCATTCAACCTTCAAGTTCTCCCTTGACAGGTGTGATCAGTTCATTCTTGTGTTTTTTTTCTTCGCAATCTAGTGAATGTAGCAATCATTAGATTAAAAAGAACAATGTTAGGTTGAATCATGAGCCTCTCAAGTGTGGCATGTGAGAACTTGAAAGATGATTGACATGGACATAATTTAGGGGCACCAGGGTCACAGCTGCAACCCCTGACACTGCCTTTGCGACCCCTGGCCTCATAGGTGGCAAAATCAGTGACAGGAAAATATCACTAGCTCACATTATCAGCATCAGGCTCCAACATTCTTGTTTTCTGCTCATTTTTATAAAATTAATAGTGAATAATAGTGTGTCATTCACAATTAGTGTAATAAAAAAGTGTAGTAGTAGGATCTGGAACAGGACCTTTACTGGCATCTTAGATAAGCAAAATGAAATGATTTTTAAATGTGTGTTGTGTGCATGCATGTGTGTGTGTGTAAGTTTGGATGAGAGAACTTGTGTGTGTCAGCATGTATGTTTGAATGTGGGATTGCACAATTGTGAAAGTTGAGTGCAAAAGTATGAGACAGAGTAAAAGTGAACAATAGAGTGCAAATGAATGAGTCAGGGTAAGAGTGAGTGAAAATTAATGAGGACAAATGAGTGTGAATGAGTGAGCAATAGTGAATGTGAATGAATGAGAGTGAGTGTGAGTAAGGGAATGTAAGTGAGCATGAGTGAAAATGTGTTGTTATGCTAGCAAGTCTGCTGTTTGATCTGGTATGGTTTTTGGTTATAGAGGCACCCACGGCAAAATGTTGGCACTGGCACACTAGGGGTAAATCTTGGCATGGGTTACCCGTGGAAAAAATGCAGGCAATTACATGCAGGAGGAAATTCTTGGTGTAAGGAAGGCGAACTGTGGTATATGTCAGTGGGCCCTAAAAGTAAAGATAATTTTTGACATATGGGGGCATTTAAAAAAAAAAAATGGGGTTAACTCAAGGGGACTGTCACGTTTCATTAGTTCGGCACACCATGAAAAGTCTTGACTATTTAATGAGTGTCTTTTCAGGCCTATGGCTTTATGTAAAAATTGTTATTTAAAATGCACTATTAGAGCCCATTTTTTCAAACCCCTTGCTGACCACCATGTTTCCCCTAAAAGATGTCAGACTAATTAACCCACTTTGTTTCTTACTACAAACCAGGTAAATGTTTCCTTGAAATATCATGTAGGCACATAAACATAGATGATATATCTAAATTATACACGTGTCTGTGTTGTGTTGTTAATCATGCAGTTATTATGGAACTTCAGAAATGTTAATTACTGTGATGTCATCAGAGTTATGGTCATGTGACAACACTTCCTGGGAAGATTCAAGGTCAATGGTCATATATCAATCCTGTGATGTCATTAAGGTTAAAGTGTGCATGATGTCACTTCCACTACCCCTGGCATTTTGGTGAATTACCACCCGTGATGACTGAATTGATGAATGACTGGTTGACTATCCAGAAAGCAATGCTTTGCTTAGGTCAGAATGAGAGATACACAACTACTAATAATTCAAGACTCAGATTGACAGTGGGAGAGAAACACTGTACAGCAGCCATAGCAGCATTAATGTGGCCTCTCCTAGCATTCCTAGTCCTCCGCCGTCCGTTTCTGCAAATGCTCCTGGTAGAGCTGTGTTCACTGGTACAAGTGCAGCTTAACTTAGCACTCACTTTGAAGTTTGCAGTATTCTTTCCAAATTGTCCCAGACTGTAGTGAGTTGGGAATTAGCTCTTAGGGGCATATTTACTAGAAAATGATGCGCTGCAAGCCATCTTGCTGCACCGAGCTGAGTCATTAGGAAAGTGCAGGAATGCATCGTGTTTATAGCAATAGGATTCATCCCTTTGCTTTCCCCAGCGCTGGCGCACAATTGGCTGCCTAACACCAACGCAGGAACCTTTGCCCCATGGTGAAAGGGTGCCTGCAATGCAGGGATGATTGATTGGTGCAGAAAGGGACACCTTCCTGCTCAAAAACAATAATTGATTGCATTTTCCTCCTTCTATGTTTGCTGCAGCACACAGAGCAAAAAACGCCACTTCAACGCCTCCCCTGGGGAGGCGTTAGAATCTGGCGCATTCCCAGGTTTATGAAACCTTGTAAATCTGGGAATGTGCCAGATTCCATGGATGTTGTGTGGGAACACCCACAGTAACACCCGTGGAATGCCCCTTTCACGCAGAGTAATGCGTGAAAGGGGGTAATATTTACAAGGCCATGAAAAACTACGCAGGGTGGCTTTACGTGGCCTTGTTAATAAGGGCCGGCACACTGCGACTCCGGAGTATCACAAAAGTGATGCTCCGGCAGCATAAAAGTGGCACAGGGGCATTGTAAATATGCCCCCTAGTTTTTTACTGCAAAACGACCTGCTTTGCACCAAGGTTGAGCTAGTCTCTCTCTCTCTCTCTCTCTCTCTCTCTCCCCCTCCCCCCCCCAACATTACGGTAACTTGAGTGGGACAATGTGTCAGCTTAACTCAGACCCCAAATATAATGCTTAATTAAAAAAACATAAGTGAAGGGATACCGAATTTAATTTAGGAGTCTGCCAATGGCACTCTCATTTGCCAATTTGCCGGATCTGCTGAATACCAAGTCTGCCTGGATTTGAATCCTCCTCATGCTTCTTTCTTCCATCATCCTTCTCTTCCTATTATTTTAGCTCACTCTTTTTCGAATTCTTTGTTTATAATGTAATACCAGTAAAGGAAAACAGCTGTAAAACACAGTCAAATAGCACCATAAGGAGCGCACATGATTTATTCTTTTTCATCCCTGCATTCTACCTTTGTAACTGATTTCCTATCTGTGTTTTCCTCTTCCCTCCTCCCTTTCCTGCTCTTCTCTCGCCTGCTCTGGTCAACGTCTGAGGATGAAAATGTATATCTGTCCCCAAAAATAAGTACGTTCCCACATTTGCCACCACCAGCACAAATTAAGCACTGTTTGAATGCACTTAAGTAAACCATTTGACAAATCTCTAAACACATCTTGCCCCTCCAGGCCTTCAACAGACTAACACCACCTATTACAATTTTACTGTTTGCCACTAATTCATCTGGAATTCTTCTTTGTAGAAATCCAAAATGTTCTGCAAAATTCCGCTTGCAGGACAAGCCTGATTTCCATCTACTCCTAAGTCCAGCTGTATGTGTACTCCAACCATAGATTCCTCTGGAGTTTAGCTTGAGAGTGATGTCCACCAGGCTGCTCCTAAAATGGAATTTGAGAAATTGCCATTCAGTTTCTCTTCATTCTGTAGTGTTGGCATCCCCGTTGCCAATCTTAGCTCCAACCCTAAGGAATTAATCAATTAGGTCGTCCAAATACTCTCGATCAAACAACCGTCTTTTTCACATAGCCTTTCACAAAATGCCCCCACCTTACAATCTGACTTGTTAGTGGCTCACACGCTTTCAAGTCTTCTGTGAGCTACCTCGCAGGCCCTACTTCAGATGTCCTGCCCTAATAGGGCTAGAGCAAGGACGGAGCTTTCTCTCTGCCAGGTCCTCCACTATGGAATGGACCACCTTTGGACATTCGCCTCCTTTCTTCCCATAGTTGATTAAGGAAAGAGCTGAAGACCTATTCTACTAATGCGATAGCATGTTGGTCCCTGCTTTGTTTTTCTGTGCTGCTTTCTCTTTCTGCTTTTAGCCTGTCTGTCGACTCTTAGCTACCTAGCAGTATAATACCTAAGGTGGCAGTGTACTCTACAAACTAATAAAGAAAGAGATACTCTTCAGATCAGGTGCCAGGCTCAACGTCAAGCAGTGAGGGCAATTTGCCACTGAGGTTTCACTTACATTTCTGGCAACTTCCACATTGACAATGATTTTCAGCATGAACACTGGTACCGGCAACAGCAAGGTACTCTTTGCCATCATTGAAGAGTTCCCCATTCCTGCAGCCACCTCCAACAACATCAACCCCTCTCAAGACCTGTGCAACAACCTATCAGGCTATTTCTGCGACAATATTGCATTCATGGAGAACCACTTGGAGTCTCAGATGGACCCCTTGGCACTCACAGCATGTTGGAACAGACTCTGACCAGGTGGCCCATCATCTCCATAAACGAAACTGTTGACACCATAAGGTCCATCCACTCCAGAGCCCCATAAGACCCATGCCCTCACCACGCCTTCAACAATGGCCTCATCCCCATCAGCGGAGCCCTCACTTCCATCCTTAATGCCTCCATCAACTCAGACACCTTCCTGGAAACCTGGAAACATGCCGCAGTAAAGACACTTCTCAAGAAACCTTTGGCAGACCCTACCAAGCTCACAAATTACAGCCCAATCTTCCTCCTACCATTGGCAGCAAGGTTTTCAAGAAACTCATCAACAGATGCTTCTCCAACCACCTCATCGAGCACCAGGTCCTAGATGCCACTCAGTAAGGATTCAGACCTAACCACAGTACAGAAACTGCATTCATTATCCCACAGACAACATCCACATGATCCTGGAGAGAGGAGAGATCATAGCCCTCATTCTCTTGGACCTCTCAGCAGCCTTCGACACAGTCTCACACCCCACACTCATCAGGCACCTCCGTGAAATTGGTATTCAAGGACCTGCTCTTTCCTATCAGAACAAACTCAAACGGTCACCCTCACACCGTACACTTCAGAAGCCTGTAAACTCATCTACAGAGTGCCTAAATGCTCATCCCTCAGCCCCACCCTAGTCAACATATATATGACATCGCTAGCCAACGCTATCTGCAACCACAATATTAACTTTGTTTTATACACATGACACAAACCTCATTTTGTCTCTCTCATACAAACCCCCAAGACAAGGAGCTGGTTTACTGCCTACATGACCGACGTTGCCCCCTGGATGAAGTGCAGCTGCCTCAGCTTAACACCAATAAGACAGACGTAGTGATCTTCAATAAAAACACCTCACCCTGGAATTCCACTTGGTTGCACACTGACCTAAAACTCATACCCGCCCCCAGCTGCCACACTTGGAACCTCAGCATCATCACTGATGACACACTGGACATGTCCACGCAAGTCAATGCCTTCACAGCTACATGCATCCATACCCTGAAGCTTCTGAAGAAGATCTTTAAATGGCTCCTGAGCAACACTAGGTAAACCGTCATCCACGCCCTAACCAACAGCAAACTGGACATATAGGAATGCTGTGTATGCTGCAACCATCAAATAAATCACCAGACGACTACAGACCATACCGAACGGAGCAGCCAGACTCATCCTTAACCTTCCTCGCAGGACCCACATCACACCAGACCTCAGAGAGCTCCACTGGCTCCCTATACAAAAGTGTGCCCAGTTTAAGCTCATCATCCATTCAAAGCTCTACACAACACAGGACGGGTCTACCTGAACAATCACATCTCCTCCCACCAATCAACCAGACTCCTCTGCTCAGCCAAACTCCTACTAGCACACACCCATGTCATTAACAGCAACAGAGCTAAAGGCCAAACCTTCTCATCCATTGTTTCTAAAGGACCACACATCAGAACCAGACTTGACCTGGCAGTTACTGCTTGGTGTATTTTCTTGATCAATACTTAGAAAAAGATGTTTGTGGGAAAAGTGGGTGATGGCACGAGTGAAAAATAATACAGTTTACTAAAGCAACAAAACTCAGTCCAAATGTTCACCCCAGGGTGAGATGAGTCTGTCCTTAAATATCTTTTTGTTGGTGAAATTGCAAATACATCTTCTCTTTGGAAAAGGGCTTTGAACACATAATGGCATGACATGACTTACTAAGTTAGAAGAGGCTAGTTTAGTGGCTAAGCTGCCAACTTTGAATTTTTGGACCTGGTTTTGTGTCTAGACTCTGGCACTTTCTTTAACTTGCTTGCTCTTCCTGCACTTAAACATGTAAAAATGTATGTAATTGTAAGGAGGTGAAATTCAAATGTGTAATACAGTGCTCCCGAGTTAGCCAGATCGATCGATCGATCGATCTATCCATCCATCCATCCGTCTGTCTGTCTATATCCGCCTGTCTGTCTGTCTATCTATATAAACCAATTTATACATGCTATATTAATCTCGACACTACCACATGCGAAAAAGAAAGTGTCAATATGTCATTGTGTAATTTGGCATCACGGAGAGTTCTGGGAATCTTTTTCTTGGGGAAATTCTCCTGCCTGCATCCTTCCATTGAATGCAGATCCGCTACTGAGTCATGGGAATTTCAAGGAAACCGAAGCCGGTTGCTCAGGATATAAAGGGGGCTGCTGGATTCAGCAGCAGGACAAAGCACAGGAAAATCTAGCTGCGTGTGCAAGAGTTGACATCGGGCACAGAGGAGAAGAATAAAACTGAAGCACAGCGCTACTTTTGCCCACATCTAAGAAGGAATAAGGAGTTACCTCTTCCTCATTGCAGGTAAAGAGCCGAAGAGGGGAGACCTAAACGCCACCTTATGTGGACAGTGCTGGGATGGGAAAAACTTGATTTACACTGCTAGGATGGCGCAGACTCGATTGTTCTTATGTTAGTATTAATTACGAACACTAATATTAAGTAGCTTTGCAGTAGGGGCCAGGAAATTGATCACTTGTCAATTTCTATTGTCCTGCACGTTTTGGTGCATCAGAACCTCGCTTGATCTTGTTGAGAATGTTGTATGTATGTTCCTGTGCTGTCGTGAAAATGCTCTTTTTTAATGTCTTATATTGTTACTTTTTTGCCCCACACATTTTCCCCAATGCGTCCTGCTTCACACACTTGTAAGAGAGCGCTGTGGTCAATGGTAGTGTTATTTTGGAAGCGCTGATACTATGTGATGTATTGCCTCTCAAGTCACAAAAGATCCCTCTGCTTGAGTCTTTTCAACGGGATGTGTCCATCGAGTATTTCATTTTATTTCAATAGCAGTTATGTTAAAGAGGGCATGGTTTTAATTGGCTGGAGCTGTAGCCTTTTCAAGTAGGTTTATTTCAAGATACTTTACAAAGTAGACATTTCATCCAGGTAATCTGGGCTGGGGATACTGGTCAAGTCGAATCAGCCTCTCTGGGAAGTGTGCAGGCTCTGTGGTTGACAGGTTCGAACTCAGCCTTCTGAAGTGAATCTCGAGTCAAATTCGGGTGGATGATTAAGTATGTTAAGAGTCTTATAAACTTTCTTTATTACAAATAACCACCAACTCTTTGTGAATGGTCATCATTCTAGATAGCCCAGCAAGTTTGGCTAGCCCACAGAGAAGCACTGAATGCCTGGTATTGTAATATTCTGGCTGATGGTATATAGTGCACTGTGATAACCTGTAGAGGGGACTGACACTACCTGTTTCCTCCTACAGCTGCTGGCCTTCAAGTCCAGACCTCAGCGGACCACCGCAAAAATGATTGGCCTGTGGATCCTGTCCATTATCAATTATGGTAATCTATGAACCGCAGTGCATGCTGGCATTTTGTGTAAATACACACAGTCTCACACATTTGCACATAGCATGAATTCTCCAACATAGCTGGGATGCTGTGCTATTTGACATTCCCTTGTAAAAAAAATATACAAGTGGCATTCAGTGCGTTCCAACTAAAGGTGTGATGGTGAGATAGAGTGTAGCTAAAACATGTAGAAAAAAGGGGAAACTTTCGGGAACTAATCAATTTAAGGCACGGATGCAATCGCAGTTATGAGCATACAATATGGTACTCATTGTCAACCACACAGTACAATTTTTCACGTGTATTGTATATGTGTTGGTACACACATAAACAGGCAGAAAGACAGACCAACACAGACAGACGTGCACGCACATGCACACACACACACACGCATGCACACACCCAAACACACACACCTTCTGCCTACACTCAGTTGAGTGCCAAGCTCAAAAGTGAGTTTATGCAACAAGGCGAGTAGGGCATTGAGCGCACAGAAGTGTCAAAAGGTAAAAATGAGTGCCCACTAACTAAAGATACCTGTAATGTTTCAGGGCTTCTGATGCTCCCTGGAGTGGACAGCTGGACCTATCACTACTCCAACGACACCATGAACTATACTCAAGCTCGTCGCTGGTGCCGGGCCCATTATACCGACATGGTGGCCATCCAGAACCAGGCGGAAAACCTGCATCTCAACGAGCTCCTCCCATTTGCTGCCACTTACTACTGGATTGGCATCAGGAAGATCCAGGGCCAGTGGACCTGGGTTGGAACCAACAAGATCCTGACGGAGGAGGCAACCAACTGGGCCACCAACGAACCAAACAACAAAAGGAACAACGAGGACTGCGTGGAGATCTACATCAAGAGGGGCCAGGACCAGGGCAGGTGGAACGATGAATCCTGCCGGAAAAAGAAGGTGGCCTTATGCTACACAGGTAAAGCCACTAGCCCATTTATGATCAACACATTTCCCTTTATTGATTATGTTCAGTCGTTTCGTAGTCAATGTATATTTTTCAATATATTTGTCATTCAAAATATGTTTTTCCGCATTTTAAATCATACCCGACTGTCAGTGTGGTTTTAACAATTCATTAGCAGGAAATTGCTAATACGTCTATTAAGAATGTTCAAAGATGCTCCATTACAGCGCAGTTGTTTTGTACAAAACAATATATATTGGTTTGGGTTTCATTAAATATAGAGCAACAATTCCAATTGGATTTACAGATTTCCCCTTTTTGAAAAGAAACACAGACATGAGATCCATGAAAAAAATCATCATTCCAAAGTAATAAAATGAATACAAATTTAAATGTTAGTTTTAACTTTAGTAATGAGAATGGTAATATTAATCAGGTATTTCCAATAAAAAAAAAAACCCAATTGTTATATAATGTTCCTCTCTTACCTATAATGTTGCCTAAGCGTCCTTTAAGGAGTTTCCTGTCGCTGTGATAGTAATTGACGTGTTACCTCCGAGGGTACTGACCTTATAAAGGCGCTTCGGCCACATCACAAGGCGTCTAAATGTTTGTATAGCTCCTCTGGTATGCCAAACTCTGACTACCTACATTTGTTGGTCCTTTGTGGCATCCGTAGAGCCTACTTGAATAAGCGGGAAGAATTGCAATTGTTAAAAGCTGATAACATTGATCAGAGCTAAACGTTTAATGGCTGCTTGTTCTCTCTGCAGCCGCCTGTCACCCAGACTCATGCAACGGGAACGGGGAATGCGTGGAGACCATCAATAACTACACGTGCAAGTGCAACGAGGGCTTTTATGGCCCGGAGTGTCAGCATGGTAAGATCGCCTCTGTTTGTCTAAAGGGATCGAGATTATCGGACCGGGCACAGAGACCCCAGAAATGCAACCAGGCGCCCTGTTATGGCCTCTTCTTGCTGCGGAGTCTGTTGTTTGCGGTGGTGGCTTCTGTTCGCTGTCTTAAAGCAGTGATTAGTGTCCTGATTGATTGTGTCTTTTATTTTACGACGATGGCCTAAGTATTTTGCTTAAAAATTGAAGATGCTCTCTGTCTATTAATGAGGATACGGTTGCTATGAATACCTATGTCATCTATCTTTCGGCGATGGCTTGTGTCCTATATTTTGGAGTTCTTTTCTTTCATGAATGCGCACAAGGATAGCAGTTGCACACCGTTGTTTGTCCATTTACTCCTTATTGTCCATTTAAACCTGTTTGCGTGCCGACTGGGACTGGGAGTTCTTTTCTTTGCCATTTATGATATGTTTCCTGTCTTGTATTTGTTGTGTCTGTCATGTATCTTGCAGTGGTGGCTTGTATCCTTTCTCTTGTTGTTATCTGCTATGTCCTGTTTCCTCTATCTTGCAGCAGTGACTTGTGCCCTGTCTTGTAGTGGTCAGTGGGGTAACAAAACGTGAGGGGGCCCCTCTGCAAGTAATGCTGAAGGAGCCACTCTCATGCACATCAGTAGGGGCTGAGGGGGCCCCTCCAGCATGTGTAAGCCCAGGGGCCCCCTGCACCGCGGGGGCTGCGGGGGCCTTTGTTACGCCCCTGGTAGTGGTCTGTTCTGTGCTTTATCTTGTGGTTATGGCTTGTTTCCTGTCTTGTAACTGTGGCCTGTGTCCTCTATCTTGTAGCGATGGCTTGCGTCCTTTACCCTACACTGATGGCCTGTGTCCTATGGCTCGCACTGATGGCCTGTGTCCTATGTCTTGGAGTGGTACCCTGTGTCCTATGGCTCGGACTGATGGCCTGTGCCCTTTGTCTTGGAGTGGTACCCTGTGTCCTATGGCTCGCACTGATGGCCTGTGTCCTATGTCTTGGAGTGGTACCCTGTGTCCTATGGCTCGCACTGATGGCCTGTGTCCTATGTCTTGGAGTGGTACCCTGTGTCCTATGGCTCGCACTGATGGCCTGTGTCCTATGTCTTGGAGTGGTACCCTGTGTCCTATGGCTCGCAGTGATGGCCTGTGCCCTTTGTCTTGGAGTGGTACCCTGTGTCCTATGGTTCGCACTGATGGCCTGTGTCCTATGTCTTGGAGTGGTACCCTGTGTCCTATGGCTCGGACTGATGGCCTGTGCCCTTTGTCTTGGAGTGGTACCCTGTGTCCTATGGCTCGCACTGATGGCCTGTGTCCTATGTCTTGGAGTGGTACCCTGTGTCCTATGGCTCGCACTGATGGCCTGTGTCCTATGTCTTGGAGTGGTACCCTGTGTCCTATGGCTCGCACTGATGGCCTGTGTCCTATGTCTTGGAGTGGTACCCTGTGTCCTATGGCTCGCAGTGATGGCCTGTGCCCTTTGTCTTGGAGTGGTACCGTGTGTCCTATGGCTCGCACTGATGGCCTGTGTCCTATGTCTTGGAGTGGTACCCTGTGTCTTATGGTTCGCAGTGATGGCCTGTGCCCTTTGTCTTGGAGTGGTACCCTGTGTCCTATGGCTCGCACTGATGGCCTGTGTCCTATGTCTTGGAGTGGTACCCTGTGTCCTATGGCTCGCAGTGATGGCCTGTGCCCTTTGTCTTGGAGTGGTACCCTGTGTCCTATGACTCGCAGTGATGGCCTGTGCCCTTTGTCTTGGAGTGGTACCCTGTGTCCTATGGCTCGCAATGATGGCCTGTGTCCTATGTCTTGGAGTGGTACCCTGTGTCCTATGGCTCGCAGTGATGGCCTGTGCCCTTTGTCTTGGAGTGGTACCCTGTGTCCTATGGCTCGGACTGATGGCCTGTGCCCTTTGTCTTGGAGTGGTACCCTGTGTCCTATGGCTCGCACTGATGGCCTGTGTCCTATGTCTTGGAGTGGTACTCTGTGTCCTATGGCTCGGACTGATGGCCTGTGCCCTTTGTCTTGGAGTGGTACCCTGTGTCCTATGGCTCGCACTGATGGCCTGTGTCCTATGTCTTGGAGTGGTACCCTGTGTCCTATGGCTCGCACTGATGGCCTGTGTCCTATGTCTTGGAGTGGTACCCTGTGTCCTATGGCTCGCACTGATGGCCTGTGTCCTATGTCTTGGAGTGGTACCCTGTGTCCTATGGCTCGCAGTGATGGCCTGTGCCCTTTGTCTTGGAGTGGTACCCTGTGTCCTATGGTTCGCACTGATGGCCTGTGTCCTATGTCTTGGAGTGGTACCCTGTGTCCTATGGCTCGGACTGATGGCCTGTGCCCTTTGTCTTGGAGTGGTACCCTGTGTCCTATGGCTCGCACTGATGGCCTGTGTCCTATGTCTTGGAGTGGTACCCTGTGTCCTATGGCTCGCACTGATGGCCTGTGTCCTATGTCTTGGAGTGGTACCCTGTGTCCTATGGCTCGCACTGATGGCCTGTGTCCTATGTCTTGGAGTGGTACCCTGTGTCCTATGGCTCGCAGTGATGGCCTGTGCCCTTTGTCTTGGAGTGGTACCGTGTGTCCCATGGCTCGGACTGATGGCCTGTGCCCTTTGTCTTGGAGTGGTACCCTGTGTCCTATGGCTCGCACTGATGGCCTGTGTCCTATGTCTTGGAGTGGTACTCTGTGTCCTATGGCTCGCACTGATGGCCTGTGTCCTATGTCTTGGAGTGGTACCCTGTGTCCTATGGCTCGCACTGATGGCCTGTGTCCTATGTCTTGGAGTGGTACCCTGTGTCCTATGGCTCGCACTGATGGCCTGTGTCCTATGTCTTGGAGTGGTACCCTGTGTCCTATGGCTCGCAGTGATGGCCTGTGCCCTTTGTCTTGGAGTGGTACCCTGTGTCCTATGGTTCGCACTGATGGCCTGTGTCCTATGTCTTGGAGTGGTACCCTGTGTCCTATGGCTCGGACTGATGGCCTGTGCCCTTTGTCTTGGAGTGGTACCCTGTGTCCTATGGCTCGCACTGATGGCCTGTGTCCTATGTCTTGAGTGGTACCCTGTGTCCTATGGCTCGCACTGATGGCCTGTGTCCTATGTCTTGGAGTGGTACCCTGTGTCCTATGGCTCGCACTGATGGCCTGTGTCCTATGTCTTGGAGTGGTACCCTGTGTCCTATGGCTCGCAGTGATGGCCTGTGCCCTTTGTCTTGGAGTGGTACCGTGTGTCCTATGGCTCGCACTGATGGCCTGTGTCCTATGTCTTGGAGTGGTACCCTGTGTCTTATGGTTCGCAGTGATGGCCTGTGCCCTTTGTCTTGGAGTGGTACCCTGTGTCCTATGGCTCGCACTGATGGCCTGTGTCCTATGTCTTGGAGTGGTACCCTGTGTCCTATGGCTCGCAGTGATGGCCTGTGCCCTTTGTCTTGGAGTGGTACCCTGTGTCCTATGACTCGCAGTGATGGCCTGTGCCCTTTGTCTTGGAGTGGTACCCTGTGTCCTATGGCTCGCACTGATGGCCTGTGTCCTATGTCTTGGAGTGGTACCCTGTGTCCTATGGCTCGCACTGATGGCCTGTGTCCTATGTCTTGGAGTGGTACCCTGTGTCCTATGGCTCGCACTGATGGCCTGTGTCCTATGTCTTGGAGTGGTACCCTGTGTCCTATGGCTCGCAGTGATGGCCTGTGCCCTTTGTCTTGGAGTGGTACCGTGTGTCCCATGGCTCGCACTGATGGCCTGTGTCCTATGTCTTGGAGTGGTACCCTGTGTCTTATGGTTCGCAGTGATGGCCTGTGCCCTTTGTCTTGGAGTGGTACCCTGTGTCCTATGGCTCGCACTGATGGCCTGTGTCCTATGTCTTGGAGTGGTACCCTGTGTCCTATGGCTCGCAGTGATGGCCTGTGCCCTTTGTCTTGGAGTGGTACCCTGTGTCCTATGACTCACAGTGATGGCCTGTGCCCTTTGTCTTGGAGTGGTACCCTGTGTCCTATGGCTCGCAATGATGGCCTGTGTCCTATGTCTTGGAGTGGTACCCTGTGTCCTATGGCTCGCAGTGATGGCCTGTGCCCTTTGTCTTGGAGTGGTACCCTGTGTCCTATGGCTCGCACTGATGGCCTGTGCCCTTTGTCTTGAAGTGGTACCCTGTGTCCTATGGCTCGCACTGATGGCCTGTGTCCTATGTCTTGGAGTGGTACCCTGTGTCCTATGGCTCGCAGTGATGGCCTGTGCCCTTTGTCTTGGAGTGGTACCCTGTGTCCTATGGCTCGCAGTGATGGCCTGTGCCCTTTGTCTTGGAGTGGTACCCTGTGTCCTATGGCTCGCACTGATGGCCTGTGTCCTATGTCTTGGAGTGGTACCCTGTGTCCTATGGCTCGCAGTGATGGCCTGTGCCCTTTGTCTTGGAGTGGTACCCTGTGTCCTATGGCTCGCACTGATGGCCTGTGTCCTATGTCTTGGAGTGGTACCCTGTGTCCTATGGCTCGCACTGATGGCCTGTGCCCTTTGTCTTGGAGTGGTACCCTGTGTCCTATGGCTCGCACTGATGGCCTGTGTCCTATGTCTTGGAGTGGTACCCTGTGTCCTATGGCTCGCAGTGATGGCCTGTGCCCTTTGTCTTGGAGTGGTACCCTGTGTCCTATGGCTCGCAGTGATGGCCTGTGCCATTTGTCTTGGAGTGGTACCCTGTGTCCTATGGCTCGCACTGATGGCCTGTGTCCTATGTCTTGGAGTGGTACCCTGTGTCCTATGGCTCGCAGTGATGGCCTGTGCCCTTTGTCTTGGAGTGGTACCCTGTGTCCTATGGTTCGCACTGATGGCCTGTGTCCTATGTCTTGGAGTGGTACCCTGTGTCCTATGGCTCGGACTGATGGCCTGTGCCCTTTGTCTTGGAGTGGTACCCTGTGTCCTATGGCTCGCACTGATGGCCTGTGTCCTATGTCTTGGAGTGGTACCCTGTGTCCTATGGCTCGCAGTGATGGCCTGTGCCCTTTGTCTTGGAGTGGTACCCTGTGTCCTATGGCTCGCACTGATGGCCTGTGCCCTATGTCTTGGAGTGGTACCCTGTGTCCTATGGCTCGCACTGATGGCCTGTGTCCTATGTCTTGGAGTGGTACCCTGTGTCCTATGGCTCGCACTGATGGCCTGTGCCCTTTATCTTGTAGTTATCGCCTTCTCTCTTTGTCTTGCTCTGAAGGCTTTTGTCCTTTTTAGCACAAAGATGGTGTTGTCTTTCAATGATGGCCTTTGTCCTCTATCTTGCAATGATGACACGTCTCCTTTGTCTTGCAGTGGTGGCATGTGAGCCCTTGGATGCCCCAGAAAACGGTTTATTAAATTGCACTCACCTGGTCTCAGAGTTCAGCTACATGACTTCCTGCCAGGCGTCGTGTAAGAAAGGCTATGCCCTGGATGTATCTGACACAGTGCGCTGCGCATCTTCCGGAAACTGGACGGCTGCTCTTCCTGAATGCCAAGGTAAAGTCTATTCATTCGAAGCCAGGCTCGTTTACCAAGCCGCAGTTGGCTCCTGGAGATGCTTTGATCTGAACCATGAACACGAATGCTGCTTTTTTCCCCTTCAGCAGTGGAATGTGACGCCCTTGTGAATCCAGCCAACGGGGTAATGTCCTGCTCCCACCCGCTTGGGGACTTCAAGTACAACTCCACCTGCAACATTGCCTGTGAGGAAGGATTTTTTATGGAGGGATCAGACAAGCTGGTGTGTGAGGCGTCTGGAGAGTGGGATACAGACCACCCCCAGTGCAAAGGTAAATCATATTTCCTCGATGGCAAGCTCTAATCCACAACAGACTTCTCGTTGGAAATCTTCCTAACCGGAGTGGTTCGGTCTGTCCCTCTGTTGGCCCCTCCCCCTCGCTCCTTTCTCTCTATCCAAGGAGCCGTTAATGTTCTATCCATTTTACATCAGCAGCTTTGGTCACTCCGTGTTTGGTGGGTGCCACCCCTTTTAATATTGCATTGATGTTTTTTAGCTGTAAAGTGTGATGTCATGACGACGGTTGAACACGGAGCAGTGTCCTGTACCAGTCCACATGGCGATTTCTCCTACAACTCGACCTGTGACTTCGCCTGCGCCGATGGGTTCGCACTGAGCGGGCCCTCCAGCCTGCAGTGCACTGCGCAGGGTCACTGGACGGGGGCCGCTCCCAAGTGCCAAGGTAGGATGCGTTGTTGTCAGCACGCTGAACATTCGCTTTGTAATCCCTCGTTGTTATAGTGTGCAATTTGATGTTTAAAAACACCTGTAGTACGAAGCCACCAAGCTTGGCCAGCTCCTACTGATCTGCCCTCAGTGTTTCCAGATGTTTCTGACTCTGCTCTCCAGAGATCTTCGAAGCACCTCTGTGCACTCCTTCTCTGGTGCGTGACTCATGCGGGTTTTGCATTTCCGTCTTTTCAGCTGTAAGATGCGGAGAGGTGACCGTGTCTGAGCACGGCTCCGTGGCCTGCACTGGTCCGCACGGAGACTTCTCCTACAGCTCGACCTGTGACTTCACATGCGCCGAGGGTTACACATTGAGTGGGGCCTCGTCTCTGCAGTGCACAGCGCAGGGCAAGTGGACGGGAGAGCCCCCCAAGTGCGAAGTTAAGACAACCATGGAAATACAGTTATTCACTAAAAGTCACAGGACACAACCGAACTACTAAAACACACTGTCAAAAGAGCTTTTTGTATTCACCAAGCCCTCAGTGGTGTTTGGAGTGGTCATATCTGCGTTTCCAAACCTCAGAGTGTGCCAGCCAGCTCACAATGAGGTGCTCGAAAACATGAAAATATTCATGGGGGTTTAGGACATTTTGGTACTGTCTCTGGGTATGTCTTTAAATGTGCATTTTCCAAGCCCCTGCCTTGGAACATGAGGGAGCCCTCAAATGCAGCTTCCGTCTGCCATGTCAGTGCTTTGGAAGGATTTAGGATTCTCCTCTTCTAGGATAAGATCTTGGTATAACAGGCCAGCACCTATACATAAATGCCTCCCCCCCCCCCCCCGTGTGGGCTGGCATCAGTTCTGTTTTATACATGTGCGACTCAGAGTTGAAGTCTCTACTACTGGTTATTTGCACTTGTGAACTGGACCTAACGAGGAACCAGTTGTTGGCGTTTCTATATGTTGATGGAATAATTCTGATGCAATGTTTATCTATAATCGATGTCTGTGTATCGGGTTAGGGTGTCAATAATGTAAACTCTGAACAAAGTGAATGTATCATGTTCTGATGAAAACATGATGATAGACGTATATTATCCATTCTATTTATGTATATCAATAATAATTCTGAGATTTGGTATTAAAAGAACCTGGATTTGAAGATTTATGTTGGGGTGCCTCCTCCATTAAGATTTTTTAGTTGTTTATACTTCTGATGATAGTGGGCAGCTATCATCTTAGGGTGCACCTTTACGCTGGACAGATTATCCCTATTACTTTCCAAGTTTAAATGAAAATAATGGTGTTTACAACAACGATTTAACAATAAAACAGTGGAAAAATTGCTAAAAAAATATAATCTTAGAGTCTCCAATATGTATATCATTCATCCTTGTCACAAAAATCCAGGGTATTCAGGTGCCAATGCCGCTCCAGACATAGTTACACAAATGCAGCTGCGCCCTCAAAATATGTAGATCTCTGAACATATGTGGGTTAATTCCCACTTACTAGGGCCTTACCATCATCCCGCCATTTTGAAAAATGAGGATCTATTAAAGTTTGTTGACTGAATATAAGAACGAGCCTGGAGTGGGAAGAGTTCATTAGCCTTTGGCTGACCATCCTGTGGCGTTTTGTTTCCTTTCCAGCTTTAACCCGTGTGGCTCTGAAAAGGCCTGAACATGGTGAGATGAGATGCACCAGTGCTGTTGGCGAGTTTGCTTTTGACTCCAGCTGCTCCTTCGACTGTGATGAGGGATTTGAATTAGTAGGAGAGCCAACCGTTAGATGCTCATCTTCAGGACTGTGGACAGCGCAGGCACCAACCTGCCAAGGTATGAAAGGATATTTGAGTGTTAGAAGAGCATCCATGTATCCATGTAATCTATGCCATGGAAACATGTAACAAATGCATGATAGCGAATAATTGCCCTGAATAGTACAGCACTATCCTCTAAGAGGTACATTTATTATGCAGGAAAGGGTTCATAAGATAAATTATATCTTCATCATTTCCAGGAGTGTAAAATGGGATGCAGGTTGCCAGACTTTCGCCCTTCAGAACTTGGGTACCATAAGAGCCAGTTTCAATGTGAGAGTAGATACGGTCTACCTTCTACATTTGGGAGAAGAGACTTTGATTCTCTTCTTGACTTTTAGGCTTAAAACAATGTTCTTGAACCTCTGCAAATCACTTTCTTCCCCCCTACCTCTTTTCTTTAAAAAACACACACACACACATATCAGTATTCATTCCTATATATTTTAAAAACCGGGGTTATATTTTACGGCTTGAAAGAGACCAAAGGTGATTCAGTATTCACCTGTTCATCTTTGTCGCATGAATACAATTATGGAAAACTGTCATCCTTTCCCCCATTCCTGACTGGAAGGGATACTAGTAAGCATATCTCAGCCTTTCATTGTTGTGAGGCAGAGGATATATTGACCAATTGGAAGTTGTCACAATGTAATAAATGTTGTGTTTTTTGCAAATTCATTAATAGTGTTGTACAACTGCTTTGTGAGAAGGTGGCCGATATTGGAAGTGTGCTTGTGTGATGGTAGTAACTGGTTCGTATCTTCTTCGTGACAGCTGCACAGTGCGAGATCCTGGCGGAGCCGCATGACGGGATCATGAACTGCTCCCACCCCTTTGGTGACTTCCAGTATAAGACAGTATGCAAGTATGAGTGCACCAATGGGAAGACGTTAAAGGGCTTCAGCACTCTGGAATGCAGTGCTTCCGGGAACTGGACCGCTCCACCTCCGCAGTGCAAAGGTATGATATGTTAACCAGTCGGCAGCTTTTGTAGCTTTTCATGCTCACTATTAACTATTAAAGAAATCCAGGCCATACCATCTCATAGTGCACACTTCTCTTCTAGAACCTGAGGATCCAGATGTTTATGTAGCGGTTGGAATAGCAGCAACCGGGGCTTCCCTGCTGTCCATGGCATCCCTCGTCATTTTTCTCATTAAACGGCTGCGGAAGACAGGTGAGGCGTGTTATTGAGCTATGTCGAGTGCTGGGTTTTAGTCAGAATCTTATTGTCACTTTATGGTACTCTGATCAGTTCCTGCTTCAATAGAAAAGCCCATGTGCATATTAATGTCCCCAAATACATGCGTCGTATCCAATATTATAAATTAGGTAACATGCCATTTTGAAACAAATATGGCCCAATAAAACATGAGATTAGAAACACTTGTACAAATAAACCTACATTCACACTTGTATTACTATACGGCAAAGATCAAATCCCACATTATTTCCATGTAGATTTAGAGCCTTATTACGAGCCACATTAAGCCCCCCCCAAGTTATTGAGACTGGGGCATCGGCTACTATGGTTATGGTTATTACTGGGGAAATCGGTGATTCTGGTCCTAATGACCCTGTTTATATTCCATCACTCCCCGGTATTTCACCCATAGAGCCTCCGAGTGAAAAGCACATCTGCAGATTTACAGCGGGTTCCCAGTCCAGATGGGGCCAGTACCTCCCATTACTATCGATCCCTGTCAGAATCACTGAGGCACTTGGGATAGGCCACTCACTGGAAGAACTAACTGCTTCCGCCGCAGGCATCCCAGGGTACAAGAGCAATACTGAGCAAATCCATTGGGCCCATAATCCCAAGGCCTATTTGATGTGATCTAACTCACTCGCACCGTTGTAATCCCTTGTTCTGTGGTTCTTGTTAAATGTCGAAGTGTATAAATACTACTCATAAAACACAGTGAAATAAACCTAGAGGGCAATATGTTCTGGATTACCATTATTGAGGGGATGAGCTATCAAAATCCTCTTGCGGATCCATCATTTGTGATTTATGGTCGAACTCCAATCTCAACAGCTGATGTAAATAGCTTATGAGACCCAGTATATATATATATATATATCTATCTATCTATCTATCTATCTATCTATCTATCTATCTATCTATCTATCTATCTATCTATCTATCTATCTAGTGCACACATGCCCCATTCGGAGATATCGAAGATGGTTTTATTTGTGACATCAGCATCATATCTGGAGCTGATTTTATGGAATCTGTGAACAGACTAATAGCTAGTTCTAAGGTTTTTTTTTTACAAATAATAAGTTGTGACTGTTTGATGATAATTGTATGTATTCTATGGACAATGGCTAAATTTTCATCTTTTTCTTCTGTTAACAGCAAAGACGTTTCGTCCCTCAAGGTAAATTCAGACCTGTTCTGCTGAATAAAGCACATCTTCATTTTACTTTTAGACGTCTTTAGTTTTTCAAACCAGGAGTTGTAAGTGTTGTTATTTTTTGTGTGTATTTTAGTAGCTGCCAGAGTCTTGAATCCTCCGGGGTTTATCAAAGCACCGTGGAGCAAGTCTGAGAGCTGAGTGATGAGGTGAGCAATGTTAGGTTTCACCATTATTGGTAGAGGTATTTATGTGTCTGCTTCCAACTGTTTACTGACATAGGAAAAACAATGGTTCCTGTGGAATAATATACTATGAGGTTATGATACATAAGCACAATCGCGATTGTGCTTATGTTTCATAACCTCATAGTATATTATTCCACAGGAACCATTGTTTTTCCTATATAACTATTACCCTGGTTCCTTAGTGAGTAGGGAACGTTCCCCTGTTCTTTCTTGAAAATCCAACTGTTTACTGACAGGGCAACAGCATAATCAGTGTATGAGAGGGGACAGCGGCATTGCATTGTGGGTGGGAGCAAGATCTGCTTTGCCTACAATGCTCTGATAATTGCGGAATCTCCCTCAGTATGATGGGAATGGGGTCTAAGATAAGTGGAAAAAACTAAAAAAGGCAATGACGAGTGATAGTGGAGGCAAATTGTGAAACGTAAGTCAGGGTCAAGCTGGAGACCAAGTGCTCACTTATTCCTCTTTAGGTCCAGTGAAAAGACCATGCTTTTTATTCTGTTATTTTTGGTATGTAAAACAACTGAACTCTCATGAAAATGGGATCAGCTTAAAGCTGCAGTTGTAAGGTGGTGTAAGCAACTTTGGGAAACATCACCTATACCTCTGTGTATGGATGGATCACTGTATATTTGTTTAATTGATCTTAGTAGTGCCTTCGATTTAGCTGAAAATGTTTAGACAAAAAGGAGGGCCCCCCAATGAGATTATTTTATTCTTAGCCCATTTATACAAAGATTTAGAGGCAAAAGTTAGATTCGGAACATGGGTGAACCTTTTGATGTAAGGACAGCGGTTCGACAGGGGTGTGTATTGGGGCCCTTCCTTTTCTCTTTATACATTAATGATGTGGAAGAAACGCTCCAAACGGTGGGTACATATAACCCCAAGATTGGTAGGCAGCAGGTCTCGATACTTCTGGATACCGATGATGTGTCTGTTTTAGCGCGGACCCCAAAAAGCCTGCAACTTTTAATACATTCTCTTACAGATTTTATGGGAAAGAGGAGTATGAAAATTAACATTGCTAAAACCCATACAATGAGTTGTGGTTGAGCAGGAGGGAAACAGCTGAACTTTTTTAAGAAAGGGAGTAAGTTACAAAATACTAACACTTTCAGCTACCCGGGGATTCAGTTTACATCTATACTGGACTGGCAGCGCTAAAGGGAGATCTGCGTTTCCAACATGATCAAGATTAATGAAGGGCTGATGAGGTTTGCCTCTAAATCTGGCCATACACCTATTGCCCAGATGCTCACCCTTTATAATTCTAAAACAATTTCAACTGCAGTGTATGGCGCAGTGAGCAAGGCTATAGGGAATAAGAGTGTTTTACAAACACTAAAAAATGCCTTTTTAAGGAGACTGCTGTCAGTACCCCGCTCTACCCCGGCATCTATTCTGCATTGGGAGTTGGGTGTTGATTTCCTCTCCGATATCCTTGAACCTAAACCCCTACTATTGTGGCGATCAGTTTGATCCAAACAAGTTTAACTAAGTTCATTCTTGAGGACTGTATGGGCCTAGATATGATGAATAGAATCCCGTGGCTACGGAATATAAAACGGGCTCTGTCGGGCTTGGACCAAGCGGAGAGGGATTTGTGGTCTCATCCAGAGGATACCTTAAGGTATTCAAAAAAAGAAATCAGAGAGCATGTGGTGGAGGCCTGCCATGGGAAGAGGGAACAAGTAGACCTTCCTAAGGATACAGTGGGGTGGTACAGAGTATGGAATGAGCAGTCAGGATGTAAACTGTACCATATGATAGTCAACAATGCACAGCACAGGTATCTTTTAATTTGCTTTCACCTTCTCATTTTCCATTATTTGACTGCATTCCTAAAAATGAGAGCTGGGGCAAAATTACCAGAAAAGTCCCTGTGATAACCGATTGGAACAGTCCACTCAGCACATAGAACTTTTCTGTAAATTTTACCTGATCTCTGGAAAATCTCTTCTTAAACCATTATTTTGTACAAGAGAGAATTATTTATCATCAGGTGGCTTTTAAATTTCTGTCTGAACTAGGGGACACAAGACTATGCTATAGGGTTGCCCTGTTTCTTTCCAGAGTAATCCACATTAGAGCTTTCTTAGATGATTAAGGAAACCCGAAAGCTTAATATGGGATAATGTGCAAAATTCTAATTCCTTGTTTTGTTTTATTGGTGATGCCATTAGGGCTTAATGTTTAAATGTAAACCGTGTCCGTAGAACTCAATGGTTATAATTTGCTTTGATGTATTTATGCATGACGTTTGTATTTAATTCTGTTTTATGTTTTATTCTAACTGTCTTGGCACCATGTGAATTTTGGTTGTAGGAGACTTATGTTTTTAATATCACTGTAATAAAATATTGTCATATTTTGTGCTTTTATGGCCCAGACAATTTGTGCTGAATAAAGCTTTTCTGACTGACTGACCTCTGTGTATATATGTGGGAGTGCTTGCCGTATTAACTCTCCATCCAGTGTGGAAGACAATAATAGAGGCTACATGAGGCCTCAAGTCATGGGCATCAAATATGGGTTGAACTGGCAAAAGCAGATTTGTTATGAAGAGGATTACATTCTATCATTCTTAAATATCTCAATATTGCATTCACAGGGGTGGAAAAAAGGACCAGGAGTGTGTATTGGTGTCTCAGCAGTCTCAGAAACATGGGGATTAGCAGAGAACACAACACGCCGCTCACGGAGGCGTCAACACCAATGTGGTCAAGACCAGTGTATCTCAATATCACAATGAACATCAACGTGGGACATGGTACGAAACTTTGCAACAAAATCACAGATGAAACTCCATCATAAATGTCAACTGCTAAAACAGCACAACCATAACCACTTTTTCTTCAGCTAAACCATTAGACTTTCCCAGAAGCCTGCAGATCTTGGTAGAGGCATAGTGTAGTTTCAGACTATCAGTTAAATATTTTATGAACAGTCAGTTCATCATCCTTCTCAGGTGACCAACCGAAGAATAAGATGGACACTCTGCACTAAAGACATCAGAGTTCTGACTTCCTTTCACATATGCCTGTGCTTTTCATCTGTTGAGAGTTTGAACTAACACAACTATTTCTGTAAGTTGGAGCTGAAATGGGATGAGCCTCGAGTGGAGGTTGTGCGCACACCACACAAATGAGTGTCTGGTTTTGAGGACATAAACAAGGTGCATCTAAAGGTTGCATCATAAACATTTGATGGTGGGACATGGACTGATTTGTGCACGGGAATTTGGGCAGATGCAATTTATGACGTTTGCGCATACGCCTCCCACTTTGTGCTTTTGCATGTCTGAGGCCCTTTACTCCACCATCAATCCATGTGACTAACTGTAAGGCATCAGATTATTTTCATAACACACAACTTTTTTAAGGTTATTGACCACAACTGTTCTTGAAGCACTGTTTGATCTGGTAGAAGAATGTATTTCATTGGTTCCCCTGAAAAGAACCCGCATTGGTGACAGAAAAAAATGCAAAGATTTTGCTGAGAGTAAGCAATGGAAACATTTTTCGAAGAGTCAACATTAATTTATCCCTATGGGATTTGGTCTCAAAATAGATTTATATTGTTAAAGGTACTCCATTCGGCTCAAGTAAATGATGCTTTGAAATTGACGGACTACATATCTGAATACATGAGGAAAATGTCAAAAGAATAATGTTTATTGCACTATTTATATGTATGTATTATATATATATATTTTATATGCATTTTAATTTAATTTATAAAAATATTGCTCTATGTTATAAATACTTTATATATATTGTGTATGTAGCAAAGATGATTTTTTGTTTCTTTCAGTAATAAACATTAATATTTAAAGTGCTGGCTGAAGTATTTTCCTGGTTAGAATTAAATCTAAAACATGTAAAATATAAATTCCATTAATTTAATGTATAATAAAAGTGCAATAGCTATTACTAAACCTCCATTAAATCATGTGCAAATCATGTAAGACCCGTTCCATGTGAAATCAAAGATAGCAACAACATCTTTTGCTAAAACAAAGACTCCAAACTATAAGACTGCCAAGATCTTAATCTTACATAAATCTTTCCCTTTTTCAATTTTCACCAATACTTAGGGCCTTATTATGACTTTGGCAGTTCTCCTGCAGCACCGCCACCGCCCTGTCTGCAGGAGGATCGTCAAGGCCACAGTGCACCCGCCCGCCGGATTCAGAGTTGAATCCAAGTCGGGCGGGCGGTGCTGGCGGCGGTCTCACGGCGGCTGCTGGTTAAGGCTCATAGGAGAGCCTTAACAGCAGACCGCCGCCTTGACAGTGTCTGCAGCACGGTGTGGCATGCACCATGTTGTGCATACCATAGCGTGCATAAATGGAGGTGCAATTCCAGGAGGCACAACATGTGCCCCCCTGCATGCACCCCCAGGCCCATGAGAGACAAGGGACCCTGCTAGGGCCCTCTTAGTTGTCTCTCTGCCACCCTTTTCATTGTGGGCTCGCCGTCATGAAATGGGCAGTGGACAGGCAACTCATAATATGCTTGGCGGTGCCGCAGTGGCAATCCAGCATATTACTGCTCTTGACCGCTGCTCCACCACCACAGAATACTGGATCCCGGTGGTCCTGTGGCGTCTGACCGCCACACGCAGAATACTACGGGTGAGCCCGCAGTGTGGCTGTGGTTAGACCGCCACCACGAGTACGGCAGTCCTGTGGACCGCCATACTCGCAATAAGGCCCTTAATGTCTAAATCCACAAATAACACTTCACACAATCTTTTGAATTGGTTTCACATGCTATTTAAACTCCTTTGTTAACATATTTAGTGGCTATAATATGGGATAAGGTGCAGATCGAAACGTTTGTCAGGAGACATTTATGTAAGGTCGAGATCGAGGAATACTGGGTTTTGGCAAGTTTTTGCAGTTTTGTTTTCATATGCTACCATAGTACACAATGACATTATCAGCAAATTGAAATGTAGGTATGTTTTATTAGTCTCGATGAAGAATATTACATCTTCTGTACAGGTCAGAGAGAGCCAAGCTGCTGAATTTTAGTGGGTTTGATGCTACGCATCATCTTGGTCTGAAAATATTAAACTAAACTCTGAATTGAGTTAGCAGAAGAGCTAAACAACATTGAATAAGCATAAAGTAGGGTTCCCTCCCTTCTGAGTCACAACAGCTATGATATCCTGTGACATGATGTCAATGATGTCACCTGGCTAGTGCTCAGTGTTCAAAGCCCAGTAACCTTAGAATGTTATATTACAGCATTCCAGAGAGGTCAGTTGGGCTGAGCAGAGGGGCTGGTTGTTTTTAAAAAAAAATAAAGCTCTTACCTGAACTGGCTCCACAGACGTCTTGTGCATTAATAAGGAACATTTTACACTGGTGATGAAGGTGGGTCAAACACCTCAATGGCTGCTGCTAAATGGAATTGAAGTTGAGACCACTTGCAGAAGGAAAAGGTGAGACGGGTGCTTAACAAGTTGTGGCTGGAGAAAAAACACAGAGCAAGCGCTGTTGCGTAATTTGGCTGTTCAGTTGGAAACTCATGCTTGCATCTGAGGTTCTAATCGCATTATACACAGCTGTGTAGTGAGAGGTGAAAGGGTCGGGTCCATAAATTCTGGACCTATTCTAGATTCACAATCCGATGGTTCTTTTTAACAGCATGTAAGTGTAGAGGGGAGAAGATTCATTATTATTTCCAATCAATCAAACAAGAAATCCTTTGGACACTTAGGGGCC